>JAQLOM010172628.1:0-11158 GCA_030068315.1 Chrysichthys thysi | reverse complement strand
CTCTCTCTCTGTCTCTCTCTCTGTGTGCCTCTCTGTCTCTCTCTCTCTGTGTGCCTCTCTCTCTCTCTCTGTCTCTCTCTCTCTCTGTGTCTCTCTGTGTGCCTCTCTCTCTCTGTCTCTCTCTCTGTGTGCCTCTCGCTCTCTGTCTCTCTCTGTGTGTCTCTCTGTGTGTGCCTCTCGCTCTCTGTGTCTGTCTCTTTCTCTCTCTCTGTCTCTCTCTGTGTTTTCTGCTAAATCTTGTAATGTGCCTAAATGTTTATACTTTGTTCAGGAGGAGAAGAACGAGGCAACCAACAGTCGCTTACAGCAGCAGCTCGATCAGACCAAGAGAGAACTGCAGCATGTCCGGGATCGGTAACTAATTATGATTGTGTGTTTTTGTGTGTGTGTGTGCATATGACAGAGAGAGAGAAGTTCTACATTCATCTAAAGGTCATAACGTGTAATTTCCTATCTTCAGGTAGGATAAATCAAATTAAACGACCCCTCGTCTAAGTATTCCTACTCCGAAGCGTGGGGCAGTCTTCTTTAGGCCTGAGTTCAGCAAGTGACGTTCGATCAGCATGAACAGTAACAGCAGCTCTTCTTACCATTACGCGAGTTACACTGTATAAACAAGCATTAGCTTTAGATCAGTTAGCACACGGTTAAGTCGTGTCCACTCGTTAAACCGATAACACAGACTCTACAGTTCAGTGTTCGGACGCAGCAAATCCACACTTAGCCAGCTAGCTCACCCAGCATGGAGGCACCTGTGACTGTTTTGTCTCCCCTGCTTTGTTGAGCAAACATGTGGAGGTTAAAAATGATGTAATCGTGAGGTAAGGTGAATACAGCAAGGTGAAGTGAAGAGATGAAACGAAACGAGAGAGAAGGAACGACGTGTGGTGCACACAGGATATTCAGCTTCCTGTGATTAGTGCTTCAAAGGTGTGTTGTAGATCAGGGTTTTCGAACCTGACTCCATGTGGCTCACATTTTTTTGAAGCTCTTTTAGCCTCCAGCATGCATTAAACCAGCCATCAGGGACACTTAGTAAATGTGTAACAATGCGTAAACATGGGGGAAAAGCATGCTGGGAGCTGGGACAAAAACAAAATGTAACCACCTCTTAGAGGATCAGGAAATAGTGTGTTATAAATAAGGGTTTTGTAGGAATTCCCATGAAATCCATCCTTCACTGAGCTTATAGATATAGGAGTCTCACTTCCTGCTTGTCATTACTTCAGTACACCACAAAAAAAGGATGTCTTGTCAAGGAAATATGTTTGTGGTCTAATTCAGCGAAAATATCTTTTTATTAGAACAAATGTTAGATTCCTAAGTCTATTTCTGGATATTTTTTCACATTTCTAACTTGATATGCTCTTACTCTGTTAGCAGATCATTGCGCTTGTTTCAAGAATCAACATGGAAGAATCAACATTACATGCTTAAAAAATATGATTATTCAAAGCTTGAAATTAGAAAATATTTAAAAAATAAAAAAAAATAAAAAAACAGGTTGAAAGACCCTATATTCGCTCTGTAATGATTTCTTGTTGAGAAATTTAAGATAATTCACTCTATAATGATCTCACGTTGAGCGAATTATTGAAAATCTCTCAATAATTCGCCCTATAATGAGCTCACACAGAGAAATTTTAGATAAGTGTGCTCTATAATGATTTCACGTTGAGAAATTTTAGTTAATTCGCTTGATGATCTCACATTGAGAAATTGTAGATAATTCTTTTTCAATCTTTACTTGATCTTGTCTTTTGACGGCATGTAACCAGCAGTCATCTCAGTCTGCGTGAAAGCAATCTATTTTGTACTGGTTGGATGTGATGGATGAGCTTGGCTTGGTTGTGTTCAGATTGGTGGAGCTGCAATCGGAGAAGGAAGGGGCGGAGTCTCGCTATCATCAGCAGGAGGATCAGTTGGCGCAGCTACAGGAGGAGCTGAGGAGGGTGTCGGAGAGCACACCTCCATTGGACTCTCTGCAAATGGTATACAGACGCACCACACTCATGGACCATTTTTTCAGATGGAAAACGTTGAACTAGCGACCTTTACTCAGCTTCATTCAGCACCTGGCTGGGCGGCACCTCGGCTTTCAGTGCCCCAGTGTCCTCGATGTTGTAATCGTTTCGATGAGGTGTGTGTGTGTGTGTGTGTGTGTGTGTGTGTGTGTGTGTGTGTGTGTGTGTGTGTGTGTGTGTGTAGGTCCGGTTATTGCAAGATAGACCAGAAAGAATGAACAGACTTGTCCTTTAGCAGCATTAATAAAAACATGCATAAGCTTTTCGCTAATGTCAATCTGATTCCTAAATAAAATTCCTGATAGCGTCTTCATTCAGACTATAACCAAGTCATGACGGGTTGTTCACTTTCTCAGTTCTTTTTCCAACCAAGTTGCACACACATACTGAAGGGAAGGGATCTATCGATATACCTGAGGATTTATTCGAATCATGAATATTCGAGCCTGTATTATGCGTGAATATTTATATCGTACACAAAAACCAAGGCACACTGAACAGTATCTGTGCACAAGTGCATGTAGCTCAATGCTAACCAGCACAAGTTTTTTGCCGATGTGATCTCAGGACCTGCTGGCGCTTCAGACGGAGTTGGCCGAGGTGGTGATGCTGAAGCAGAAACAGGAGGAGACGCTGCACATGAGAGAGAGGGAGCTGACTGCACTGAAGGGGGCGCTAAAGGACGAAGTGGCCGCCCACGACCGAGAGATGGAGGCCCTCAGGGAGCAGTCCAGCCGAAATATGGAGGCACTTCAAAAAAGCATGGAGCATGTATCGCAGGTGTGTGTGTGTCTGAGTGTGTAGGAATGTATAATTTATAGCTTGGAGTTTCCTGTTTATTAGGTGCACCTACCTTGTAGCTCAGGTTGTGTGTCACCTCCGTCAAGGTTCCAAGTGAGCTGATGTGATACCGTAAGGTAACGGGAAAACGCTGCAGACTTCTGATTGTCCCTAGGAATCCCATGGTTTTTAACATTATATGGGTTTATTTATTACGTTTCACTGAGTCTGTGTATGTTAAGTGTATGTACGTATTTTTAGGGCTCATATGAATGTTTTGTGCGCGCGTGTGTGCAACTGTGCTGTTTGACGTGTTTTGAATGTATTCGTTAAAAAGCGTAAAAAACAGCGTTCTCTTAATTAGTGTGCTCGCTCTACAGGCACACGATTGTTCTAGTTTTATTCTTCTTCTTCTTCTTATTTTTATTATTTCACCCGTTTTTTCCACCTCCTACTCCTCCTAGGGCTTTCGAGCTAGAGACGCCGTTCCAACTTGGAGATGTCCGATCTGGTCACGATGGCTTGTTCAAATGGTTTCGTTATTCCTTGTCGTTTTTTTCGTTTTTTTCCGTTTTTCCGCGAAAATCCGGCTGTCTCTAGGACCTTGAACAGTCATTTGTGTGCTTTTCTGCCCAATGCCGTGCCAAATCTGGTGCTCTCTAGGGCCTTGAGGAGTTCTTGAAGTTTACATTTTCTCTGCGGAAATGCGGTCTAGTGACCGTTTGTGTCTTTGTGTCGGCTCGTTTTAGTCGCGTAGCTGTTGAACTTTGTGTTGTAGTGTTGTTACATTAAGGGCTAAAATGTCGGCATTGGAAGGAGGCAAAAACACGAACACGGCGCCGTGGGGCGGCTTTCATGACAACGTTATGGTTCAGGTAAGCGAGCCGAGCGCCCACTTCGGGCTTTACAGGTTTCCGAGTTTTAATTGTTCATCCTCGGATTTATGAAGTCACTTTAATCTGGATGTATTTTCAGCTCAGAGTTGAAACGCGCACCGTGTTGTTGTTGTTTAACTATAAACACGTTATTTATCCTTCAAAACCTGCCTCGAGTCTCAAATCACTTCCTACTGCCTAGACATGTGCACTACCTAGGGTGTGAGAGGAGCCTGCTTGTTCAGTAGAAAGGAGTTTGAGACTCATCCTGTGTCTTGTCTACATAGTCAGGCTGTTAGCTCGCAGGTTGGCCAACGAGCTGTTGTGTTTATCAGTGTGCTTGCTGCTGGCGACATTTGAATGAGCACACTTTGCATTTTCTCTGCGGAAATGCAGTCTATTTCTTATTAATTCTTATTTTTATTATTCCGTTCACCTGTTTTTTTCAGCCCCCTACTCCTCCTAGGGCTCTCGAGCTAGAGACACCGTTCCAACTCTGAGACGTCTGTGCCGATCCGGGCATGATGGCTTGTTCAAATGGTTACAGCACCCCATGTTGTTCATTCGCTATTCCTGTTTTTCCGCGAAATTCCACGGAAAACCGGCACTCTCTAGGACCTCAAGGAGTCATTTGTTTGCTTTTCCGTGCAATTTCATGCCGAAACCAGCGCTCTCTAGGGCCTTGAGGAGTTGTTGGTGTGCTTGCTGCTGGGTGAGAGAGAGATAGAGATAGAGAGAGAAACAAGGACAAATACTTGCTGAATAATATCAATCACAAGAGTCCAGACATGTTTTTCCCTACAGTGGTGTTTCGCAATCTTAAGTGTAAATATGCGCCGGATTTATTTTTAAAAACTACCCGCGAGTTAGCGTCCCACAAGGGTTTCTCCAAGATTTGACTCAAAGTCAAGTATGACCGGTGATGTTTTAACCATTGAACACAATGAACATGATCAAAGCTAATGTCACATCTTAACCCTTCACTGGTGCTGGCAACATTTGAGCAAGCACACTTTGCATTTTCTATGCGGAACTACAGTCTACTTGATAACGATCTCCATTCTGGGGAAACCGAAACCTTGTTAATCTGTTGGTGTATGGAAGCGTGCAGTGTAGTAACGGTCAAGGTGCAGATCGAGCAGTCAGATTTAAACTTTGTATATTTGAGCAAAGTTTTGCTGCAGGTGCCTCAAATTGAATCGAGTCAGTACCTTGAAGTGGGAGTGGACGAAAACACGTTTGCGCACTTCACTTTCTGTATCATGGATGTGTTGGGGGAGAAAAGTGATACCTATGCTGTAGGTGGTTAGCACAGTGCTTTGCAGCCAGAAGGTCCTGGGTTCGATCCCCGGGGTTGACCTGGGCACCTCTCTGTGTGGAGTTTGCATGTTCTCCCTGTGTCCGTGTAGGTTCCCTCTGGGTACTCAGGTTTCCTCCTACAGCCCAAAGACATGCGGATTAGGTGGATTGACTACTCTAAATCACCCATAAGTATGAGTGTGTGCATGTGTGTGATCCCGAGCCCAGGTTAGGGGAGGGTTGGGCCTCATGGGGATCACCTGACGCACGACGTGCCACTTGATGGTACGGGAGGACGTTAGGATAGGATAGGATAGGGTAGGATATGCACTACTGCTCTATGTGTGAGCGAGTTGGCTGACAGTTGCATGTTCTGTTTAGGCATACAGAAGCGAGTAGTGTCAGAAAATTACCACTGATAACTAATCGTTTTGACGCGTCAAGTTTCCCATTTTCTGCAAACAGAAATTTCGGTCTACTCTTTAGACCACTGAGAGCTGTGTTTCCACAGTTCACCCTTTTTAGCTTTTTTTTTTTTATATAGTGTAGTCTGCTATAGATTAAATCGGAAACGCATCCATGGTACCGAAGGGGTGCAAGGGGGTTTAGGATAGCCAGAGGACATGGGCTTTCTATTTTTTATATGTTTGCATATTCATCATTCATCATTCTTTAAGAGATGTTCCTGTAGTAGATTCTCAGGCATTAGTGCATATATTCGAATACTGATTTCTGATTGGTCAGTCACAGCATTGAGCACTCTGTTATTTCTTTCTAAGAGACTGTTGTTCTATGTAACAGAGCAGTCCTGTGTTGCTGTTGGATGGACGCTTCACGCCGGGGTCCCGATCGCTCCCCGGTTTTGGTTTATCTCACAGTAACGACCTGTTCACTGGACATTATGCCCTATCTTTTTCAGTCGCAGCAGGAGATCGAGGAAGAGCGGCAGAAAGTGAACTCCTCGATTCTGGTCTTGGAAGAGGAGCTGGACAGTTACAGGGAGCAGGGCGAGCACTGGACGGAGCAGATGACCTCCGTCAAACAGGAGTGAGCGTTACGGATGCACACACATCCACACACCGTGTATTCGTTCTCATCTACCTTTTGCCAGACAGGAAGGTGTCTGGACTTGAAGCTTAATTTGAATTTAACAGTATTATCAGTAATTTAGGTATAATCTTTCTGGAAAATTACATGTCCACAAGTCTCAGACAACCATCATTAAAGTGGTTTATTACTTAATATGAACATATTATTATTATTATTATTATTATTATTATTATTATTAGTTGTTGTTTCCTAGCAGAAACACTAAAGTAGAATGCATAAAATAAATATCTAATATGTAGATAAAAAAATGTCATTCCTAAAACTTAAATATTAAAATAAAATATTGGATTTTTTTTACTGTGTACTACTGTGAGTATTGTGTGCGTGTGCGTGTGCATACATATGTGCATGCATACACACATACATGCATGCATACATACATACATACATGCATACACACAGGTAGTCCTCAAGTTATGTTGGAGTTGTGTTCCACTATACCCATCATAAGTCGAAAATATCATATGTTGAATGTTGCAGGCCACTGCTTATCCTAGCTTAGCCTAGCCTACTGAAGAGTCTTTTCCTGTAGGAGACATGCTGGGGTGTTTAGAAGACATGCTTTTGAATTAAATTTAGCTCTTGAAGCACACAAAAAACCCACGGTAATGCACTGTACAGTACACTGATACACAAGGTGACTGTGAGTTGCGGAAGAGAGTGAGGTATCACGCAAGGTGAGTGATCCAGGCATCGTCCGTGTACTTCCGGGTGTCGTCTGAATGTCCGCATGCGTCATACTAGGGGAACACCTGTATATGTATGTATGCATGTATGTATGTATGTATGTATATATGTATATATACACACATACACACACACACACACACATAGGTGCTCCCTGAGTTACAATGGCCTGACTTTACAATTGTTCAAAGTTACGATGACTACTGTGATGCACTAAAAGTTATAAAATATTTAGAAAATATTTAAAATTCACAGGCTGGCATCGCTGGCAGGCCAGTGTAACAGTGTATGAGGTACGTTCAGGCGACACACGGAAGTACACGCTCGATGCTCAGATCAGTCACCTCGCGTGATGCCTCACTGTCTCCCACAGCTCACAGAGTTACCTTGTGTATCGGTGTATTGTACAGTGCATTACCGCAGGTTTTTTGTGATGATTAACGGAACAGCTTCAGCGACATCTGTCTCAGAGACATAGTGCTGTGGCCTCTCTGACAAACTCTCTCTTTTCACAGAAATGTGATTTTAAATGAAATCTCGCTTAGAAGTTAACTCTCTCCACAGCATAAAATATCGGTCTCCGTTAGCAAAACAGAGCACATAAAGAGCTCGGGGCACCGTGGAGCATGATGCAAAACTCTACAAAATAAATATTAAAACAACTGAACTTCAACTGGTACCATAACTACATATATACTCATATTCTAAAACAACCCAACAGGACTACACAATCTCTCATTTTACCATATTAAAACTTTACAATTCATTTTAATAACCAGCAGCACTAAACACTCCCCTCTTCCTCAATCAGGAAGTAAACAACGGCATAAAGACAGCAGTCTTAAAGCGACAGTACCCAGAATGCACACACTTCCAAACTGCACTTTTTTCTTAAATGGGACTGTGGGTCTGAACATAAATATTTTAACTAATCAAATAAAAGAACATTTGAGATGTTGGTGAAGTTTCAAACAAACAGGAAAAACAATAAATTATAAACCTATAATTTCAACCTGGTTACATAAGCTAGGCTGAGATACGCAAGTGTGGCATAACACATGAGGGGGAAAGAGAAAGGGGCACGGCGTGGCACCACGACGCCCACCGATGCCACTGCATCTGACTACGCCACCTGAGGGAGGTTCACCTCAGGCCAACACAACGAGCTAACCCCTTAGATCCAATAGGCACCCAGGTTCATTCACACATAATTGTGGAATCCATGTCTCACTGCCATTTATTCTTTCATCTCCATAAACAAACATACAATAACCAAGGATCGGACAGCTCAGTGGGACAATGACCTACCACAACCAACAGGACAGGGGAACGCTGCCAGCCATTCACATGAGCCCCACCTGACCGATCCAACATGTGAAAAAAAGAACACAAATCTCACAAAATAACACTAAACAAATAAGTCAAGACAACTCAATACAAAACAATGCTTATTACACAAAATCCTTATACTGAGATCAAACCATAACCAAACAAAATACAAAGAGGATGGCCGACTCCCACACATACACCCATATGGAAGAGGCAGACCAACCAAAAGTAAAAATATACAAATAAACAAAAAAACACAAAGACAACAAAAACAAAACAGAACAGCAGCCCGGCTGGCATGGAGATACACTTGTTGACGACCCACTGCGTACCCTGCAGATATTAATCATTACATCCAGTGATTAAACCATAAACATTTACAGCCTTAAACATTTAAGTTCTCATAAGAAATACATACTGAATGATGACTTCGTTCCAAACGCTGCGACCCAGCAGAGGAAACCCACGTTTACAGTGCTACGGCTCCAACTGCTTCACCTCATGCAACGAAAGAAACAACGCGCCGGCCACACCAGCAAGCGACCCAAACTATACAACACGGAAGTAGGGAGGTTACCAATACAACACAGAAAAACCCCCTCACTAGAAATACCTGACACTAGAAAGCAAGGGTCAAATTACTTACTGGTAGCGCAAGGAACACGTTCAAAACCGGACCAGTCAACCTACTCCACGCCACCAACTCAACCACCGGAAGTAAAGCGAAGGCACGGGCAATCAGCACAGGTGCACACACCAGCCTAACTATAGCACAAGAGTCCGCCCCGTAATTAACCAGCCAAGCATTCCACCAATCAGAACAACCAAGGAATTTAGAGCACAACGAAACAGCTCTATATGCTACATTCGGTAGGCTATGTGGCTCAACACAATTATCGACTTATGATATTTTTGACTTACGATGGGTGTGGACGAACGCATCTCCATCATAACTTGAGGACTACCTGTGTGTGTGTATATATGTGTGTGTGTGTGTGTGTGTGTGTGTATATATACATATATATATATATATGTGTGTGTGTGACCCCACTGTCCTCATATGAGGACAACACATTTCCCCCCCAACTACATTATGAATTTCCTTGTAAATGAAAAACATTGGGTATTACTCTTTTGCCAAACTTCTTCCTGTTTGGAGACTGTGATCAAGTCCAGTAGTTATCAGTTACTAAAGAACAGAATAAAGGCACACAACATCAGCGGCTTTACAGTGGGGATTTTTTTTTTTTTCAACAATCTGCATGATAGTCTGAAGACACCTGTCAGAGGGTCCAGGTCAACCTGAGCGGGATGCTGTTGATTTCTTTTCTTTGCTTTTGAATCACAAGGTTTTGTGCAATCACACTCTGGCCAAGTCCACTGTCAGACTGAGCCACAATATGTTCTCTGTGAAAACCAGACAACTCTCTTGCTTCTGGTGTTTGTGACATTGCTAGTCACTATAAACCATGAATATACTTTTATCTGAAATGAAAAATAATAATATATTAACAAGATTGAAGCACCAGGTGGTGTCCGCGTAAATAAAACTTAATTCTTGAGGTGTGTGTGTAATTAAAACACAGGTAGTCCTCAAGTTACATTGGAGATGTATTCCACCACACCCATCATAAGTCGAAAATAGTTTGTGTTGAACCACTTAGCCTATCTTAGGTAGCTTAGCCTAGCCTACCCAGGAATCTTTTTCTGTAGAAAACCACACACACTCACTGAAGACTTCATTTAAATCACATTTCTGTCAAAAGAGAGAGTTTGCCAGAGAGGTCCGCACCTGGGGTAGGCAGCAGCACTGTGTCTCTGAGTTCTGTTCAGCTGTGACACCCTGCTACACAAATACTGAGCTCCATCTACAGACAGCTGCCACTGAAGCTGTTCTGTTAATAATCAGAAAATAACCTGCGGTAATGCACTGTACAGTACAGTGCACCAATATACAGGTTAACACTCTGAAGTTGCAGGAGAGAGTGAGGCATCGTGCGAGGCGAGTGATCCAGGCATAGTCCATGTACTTCTGGGCATCATCTGAACGTCTGCATACATCATACGCTGTTATGCTGGCCTGCCTGTGATGCCTGCCCGCAAATTTTTAATATTTTCAAAATATATTACAATTTTTAGCGGATCACAATCATCATCGTAACTACGAAAATCGTAAGTCGCACCAATGTAGATATATAAATATATATTATACACGCAGTTGATCCTCTCATCTATAGACACTGCATTAACGGGTATCGGATGCAACGGACAGCATCCACTGGTCTGAATGCATAATTCATTAGCCAGAATGTCTGGTCTGAAAGTTTAAAAATCCCGGGTGTTGCAGTCTGAGTCCTGTAGTTCAGCAGTTGTCCTTTAGGCGGCGGTGGCATGCGCGCAAATAGTTATTTACAAGCATCGGTTGAGCTGTGGTTGTTGTGAAGCTATACTGTTTTTTCGGCGATTATTTGGTGTTTTTCACTTTTTTTCTGCCCAGTGCCATCATTATGCCACCCAAAGATAAGTCTAGTGGTAAAAGGAAGCGTTTCAGTCTTAGTATTGGCCAGAAGTTAGAGCTCATTAAGAAGTCTGGTATTTCTGTCTCCTGTGTTTTTGAGGAGTATGGTGTGCAAACACATAAGGGAAATTGTATTTACATTAGGATTTAATGTACTTGCCTGTTTGTGTTGATCGTTATGCTGCTTGTCATGTGTACAGTACTTGGGTAGCACTTTTATGAACCTTAGTGGTGTTTTTCCTTGGATTTCCACTATTTTAAACACCCCCCCCCCACACACACACACAGCCTTCACATCATCGGAATATTCACACCAATGGACAACCTTTCCTCCCAATTAGTCTGTTAATGAGCGGATCGCCTGTGTGTGTGTGTATATGTATACTGTGTTTATATATATATATATATATATATACACGTACACAGGGTGGGCCATTTATATGGGTACACCTTAATAAATATTATATAAAAGGCTCATTTTATTAAGGTGTATCCATTTATCCCACCCTGTGTGTGTATGTATGTATGTATGTATA
>JAQLOM010172619.1:0-11159 GCA_030068315.1 Chrysichthys thysi | reverse complement strand
TGACTTGCACTGAATGGAATCAGCCAGTGATGCATAGTCCGATTGTGAGAAACACTCGCAGTTCACTTTTGTGGTCAGCTGTGAGAAAAATGACTGCTGTCTGGATAACTGGGATTTTAGTTCATTCACCTCTCTCTTTCTTAGCTCACTTTTTGGAGGGAAGTCAGTGTCGTAGTTTTTATGAACAGTCCGGAAATGCCGCTCCACATTTCCCTTCTTCGGAATAGCAGACTGGCAGATGAGGCAAACGCATTTCAAATATGACATTGTTAAAAAAAAAAAAGACCTCTTCCCATTCCGTATGGACATGGTAGGTTTTTGGTTTCTTGCTTGGTCCAGCTCCCCTACTCATTTTATACTCTTTCTTGAGTTTAGGAAAAATAAATTGGAGGCCAACAAGCAGCTCGGTGGCTTGATGTTGTTTTTGGTGCGGTTGTATGCGCATGTGAGGTGACCCATCTTTCAGAAAAGATCAGATGTCAGATTGGCTGTCCTGTATGTCAATCAGGTGACACATTTTATAGTGAGGACAGATGATAGGCTGATGACTCATGGGTTGCCACGCATGCGCGTGCAGCCACGCCGTGGGCTCTATCGGGTTGCCGAGCTGTCAGTTGATGTCTATTTTTTTTTAATGCCATGTGATGTACTCACAATACCTTTGCGATTGACCAGTAGATCGCGATCGACGTATTGGGCACCCCTGATCTAGTATAATGCATTCATACACTAAGTAAAACACATCATTTTACTTTGATTTTTATTTAGTCTTTAGGAAATGATGGGTATAAGGCATCAGGAGGACAGGAGGCATCACAAAGTCTCAGATTTCATCAATATTATATTTTATTATTTTGGTATAAACCAGAAATGTGTTTATTTAAACAAATATGCAGAATACACAAATATGACTAACAATTTACAAGTATGCAGAAATTAGAGGATATTATAATTAATTACAGTTGATTGCAATAATCCAAAACCCAAAGCTGATATATTGCCAAGTTCAGACCACTGCCTTATACTGCTACTGTCTAATTTAAACATTGTACTCTCTGTAAATATTCTACACAACATGTACACTCTAAAATCTACTAAGGTTTCCTGAAATACTAACTATATGATTTTCTGGCGATTTTGATGTCCGCTACTAAAACATTTAATTGTTTAAAACAATATTATTCATTAAGGTATACTGATTAAACATGGGGAAGAAAAGAAAAAGATTTGCTTATGTATGAATAAAATGTTCCAAAGTGCATGTATGATATTGTTCAATAGTTGAATCCCATTACTTGTCCATTCCAGAATTCTTATATTCTGTAGAGAGATTACAGAATGAAACCCAATTCGATTAATAACAACACCTAATATGCTTTTGAGCATAAACAATACAGCACTGTCCCTACTTTCTGTAAACAAGCTTCAGGTCTCAGTATCTTAGGAATCCCTTACTAATTGTAATCACTGAAATTAATCAAGATGGCGCCGTGCTAGTGGCAGCCCGTTGCAGCATCCTGCCTGGTTCCAGTCCACAAGAAGTCAACTCCTTGAGATCCTGAGGACTACCTGTCTGGTAGCTCTCTCATTGCATGTGATAAAGGTGCTGGAGAGATTAGTATTGGCCCACTTTATGCCACTGGTGAAGGACATGCTGAACCCTCTGCAGGTTGCATATCAGCCCTACGTGGGGGTTGTGCCCATTTACACCTGGATAATGGTGGCAACACTGTGAGAATCACTTTCTTTTGACTTCTCCAGTACTTTTAATGCCATTCAGCCATTGCTGCTTGGAGCTGAAGAAGATGGGTGTCGACACCTCCATTGTCCACTGGATTACTGACTACCTAACTGGAAGACAACAGTTTGTCCGTCTAGGTGGTGTTCTCTCTGATGTAGTAGTTAGCAATATGAGAGCACCACAGGGGACTGTGCTTTCTCCCTTTCTGTTCACACTACTGATTTCCAATATAACTCTGAGTCATGCCACCTGCCGAAATTCTCTGATTACTTGACTGTTGTTGGGTGTATAAATGGTGGGCAGGAAGGGCAGTACTGGGCTCTGGTGGACAAATTTGTGGATTGGGCTGGACAGAATCGCCTACATTTGGATATCAATAAGACCAGAGAGATGGTGATTGACTTCAGGAGGAAGAAGATGAGCCACTGATGATTCTGGGAGACGAAGTGGTGGAGGACTACAAATACTTGGGTGTTATCAACAACAGACTGGATTGGATGTCTAACACCAAAGTTGTATACAAGAAGGGGATGAGCAGACTCTACTTCTTGAGGAAGCTAAGATCCTTCAACATGGGCAAGATGTTGGAGCTTTCCTACCAGTCTTTTGTGGCCAGTGTACTTTACTTTGCTGTGGTTTGTTGGGGGAGCAGCATCGGAGCCAATGACACCAACAGACTTGATAAACTGATCAAAAAAGCTGGCTGTGTAATTGGCTGTAGACTGGACAATCTTGCAGCTGTGGTGGGTGAGAGGGTGCTGAACAAACTGGTATCCATTATGGATAATCCAGACCACCCTCTCCACCACACACTGGACAGGCAGTAGACCATCTTCTCCAACAGACTGTTACAGCTCTGCTGTCATACAAACCAGTACAAAAAAATCTTTCCTGTTACAGGCCATTACACTCTACAATAATTCATTCGCTTCAGGCTGAAATTAGTGACCACTCCTTTTCGGCAGTTTTACACTGTTTCTTCTCATGTTGTACATTCGTTTTTTTGCACAATACAGATACTCATCGACTTACGACCACATTTGGTTACAACTGACCGGTCATAACCCGATTTGGTCGTAAGTCGGCCTATGTTAAATTACCGTAAGTACCGGTATATTATACTGTGTCATGATACTGTAATCATTGTAAAGTCATATTTTATCATTGGTTGAATAAATGGGTGTTGTGTTTGGGGGCAAAAAAAACAACTTTCACATCGGTATGGAGATCAGATAAGTAAGGTGGATGTCCAGGCACATTATCCAGCAGCAGTAAAATCTTGACAGGAATTCTCTCTAAACAATATTCACACACTTGAGGAATAAAACAATTAATGAACCTGTCAGGGAGCTGAGATGAGGTGTGGACACAAACGCAGGACTGCAGTACTTGTAAAATGTGTACACCTGTGCATGATCAGGTAAGCTTGCGCATGGGAGACGCCTCGCGCGTGCACGCACAGTGGCGTGACTGGAAATGTTTGTAACAGGTGCACGCGGTTACATGACAGAACCAGTCTTCAAACAGTCCCTGCGTCATCCATGCCTTATGGTTTCAACGAAAGTAGACTGGCAAGGTGTGCTTGTTCACATTCTTGAATACCCGCGGGTTTTCAGAGTGATAAATGACGAAAGGCTTCAGCTTGAACCCGACGATGTTTCCCGCCATCTTGGGGTATTTTGAATGACAACTTGCAAGACACAGATAACTCGACTGTGGTGTCATGGGGTTACTACTGTATCTGTGTGCGTGTGTGGTGTGTAGCGTGGTGAGACCGCGGGATGCTGGCGCAGCCAGGAGCTGGGGCGGAAACTGTCGCACGCCCAACTGGACAACACAATCGATTCGCTCGCTCGCTTTCCACAAGACGATTGTCATAACCTTACATGTCATCACCAGACACACCAGTCGTGCTCGCGGTCATAAAGTCGATCAGTCGTAAGTTGCATAGGTCGTAAATCGACGAGTATCTGTATCTGCTTTATTTTCTTTATTGCAAATTATTTATGTATATTCTATTTTTTTTCTTTTATATTTTATTTGGTGTAGTGTCTTTCATGTCTACTTATATGTAACATGTCTGCTGCTGTGACAAAGTAATTTCCCTGGCTAGGATTAATAAATTACCTTTAGTCTATTCTAATTATCATCAGGGCACTGATAAAAATCCCTGATACAGCTTTAATTTCGTTTTTTGACAGAATTCTTGGTGGATTGCGAGCATCTCTATACAATGCAGTGAGTCTGGAAGATACCCAAGCTCTTGCTGCCTACATGAATGAGTTTCTAAAGAAGCATTATCCTAATAAAAGGCATCTCTAACCTACAAGTCAGTCACTTGTAAATTGGAACAACCAAAATCCTCTTGCCATTAACACTGGTATCATATTTTGTCTTTTGTTTAGTAAACAAATAATTGTTTTTAACAATGTGGCTTAACACTCATACATTAACTTGATGGATGTGTTTATAAATCATCAAGGACAATTGTAGAGTGTAGTTGCTTCATATATAAAATTGTGGGATGAGGGATTTAGTAATAGTAATTACTTAGCAGGAATATAGTTTTAAAATGTATAATGGCTCCAACAAACCAACAAAATGAATACAAATCGACAGTAAAAATACGTGCCAGTTAATTTCATAATTCATAATACATAATTTCCTCAGGGATTAATAAAGTATATTGATTGATTCTGATTGATTTCATTACTAGTTGAACTGTGTTATAAAGTAGACTGTTGGTGAGCAATCTGTCACTTCATAACAACACATTAGTGACATGGTGGAGCAGAAACAGCAGTATGACTTTCTCTCTTTAGCAGTGTGGAAACTCTATACAGTACACTACCCTGCTGACCTCAGGACCTAACTTGTGTTTTAATGTGAGTAATATCAATCATTTGTGGGAATGTGAACTATTCAGAACAGATTTGTTTTGTTATGCAGGAAGTAGTTAAGCTTCATTAGCTTGTAAAAAGTTAAACTGGCCTATTTTTCCAACCCAGTAACGCTGATAAACAATTGTATATTCTTAGCATACATGTAACGATACAATGCAAGCAAAGATTCTACAGCGGAGCAAGAAGGATCACTTACGCAATAGGCAGAAGTATCACCGTGGACACCATTTTGATACGCCCACCGTAACTTATCTGTTTTGGCAAACAACGGCTAGAACCCCTCTTGGAAAACATACGCTAAACTGTCCAAAGTTATTCAAGCAGTCATGAGGAGGTTAATTGTTGTCAATACTATCTATCTGAGATAACAAATCGATGCCTGAAGTCAAATGCAATCCACTATGTTAATCAATACCCGAGGTTTGAATCAAATGGGGCTAATTTTGCAGTGTAGCTGCATGTAGTTGAACTTACCTTAATTGGGCTACAATGGGGTATATGCATGCTCACTTCCGCATCCTGACTAAACCAGCCACTTGACTTCCAGCGCAGGCTATTTCACTGCAGATAAGCTTCGTCTATTCACAGACATGGCGTTTTTTACTCGGTCTGTCCAAGATTTGCCACGAATGACCGTCAACGACGTTAGTCATATTCTCCAGTCACTGTGTCAAACATCCACAAGTAAAAAGGAGAAGAAAAATGTCTCTTAATGTCCAGAAGCGCATGAGGTGCTCATAGGATGCAAATCTACATAATACAATTACGATATGTTAGCACGTTCTCTTCTAACAATGCCTTACAGGTTTTTATTCACTAAGTAATATCATGATCAGTGTAGCTATCTATATCTTACCTTGTGAAAAAAACGTATGTTTTTGTCTGCGGTTGCAAAATGGTGAATGCCAAACCGCTTCTTCAAAGTGAGCTCTTCCACCTGTTTCCTCAGCCGCAGAATCTCCTCTCTGAGAGCAGCATTTTCCTCCAGAGCTAGGTCAACAATGGCGGGATGCGGAGCTGGAGCATCATCGTGGTCTGGGGAGACTGGATGAGCTTCTCACTGTGTGTGTGTTATCCTCCAAGTGAAACCCCAAGTCATTGTGGTGGAGCTGAATAATTATTCCACTCATAGTTGGAACCACTTCCTTCTTTAGCAGTCCCGTCCTCTGTCAGATTCTGGTTCTCGGACATCTCCTTGTTTAAAATCTTGGCTACAAACGCAGGTATAGGGACTGAGTGTTAGACTCTCACTCCAGATAGCAACAAACCATTTCCGTCTAGTTTCCTCAGTGGAGGGAAATGTGTGAAAGATAAGTACTTTGTTGTACTTACTGGATGCCTGACACAAAGACACACAACGGTGTTCAGCTGTTGTACTATTGGTTTGCTGAAATTTGGATGTTTTCTTAAGAGACATGGTGGTGGTAACACTGAAAATACAAGCTAAACATAGTAAGCAAAAGGGGACCGGAAATGACTGAGTTGGCTGAAATTTTACCGGAACTACGTCAGCACTCCTCTGTGCATATAGCCCATTGCTGAGAAAAAAATCAAACAGTTCACTCAAATAATATATTGATGTCGTCTTAACACAGGATGTCATAAGTTCTTATAATGCAAACAAGGCTAATACATCAAAACAAGAAACAAGAAGATGATTTCAGAAAAATGCCGCAAGGTTCCCACGGTATTCGGCCTCTGTGACGAAAGGTCAGCTTACCAAAATGGCGCCCATTGTGTCGAACTTCCATACTCCCTAATTATCAATGTGTTTTCCGGCCTGTAATCTATCTTGTGCGTAGTGCTTTAGAATGTTTGGTGCAAGGCTCCAGTCCTTGACCCTTATAATACACAAGCAATGAGGTGAGGGCAACAGCCTTAATAAATATAATTACTTTATTAATCACCAATTATAAAGAGATCGGTCAGCAGAAGGCAATTATTCACATTCATCACACAGACTAATCCCTGCCGCCCCCCCACTAAAACTAAGCATAAGCTGCAATCTTATGCCCCCTACTGCCTCCACAATATTTAACCAATGGCCACTCCACATGTATCCTAAGGCAGTCTGCACCAATATAATAAATAGCACTGCAACCAAACCACCCACAATTATGAGGTGCAATTCACTGTATGTGCAAAATTCATAAAGACATCTGTAGAATAAATTATTGTGCAAACCACACTTTAAGAGAAGCAATTCAATAAATATGCAAACATGAAATTCAGGAGATACTGTCATGTTAGTAGGATACCAGAGGCAGGAATAAGATAACTTGTAGTTTATTTGCAAAACAAACAGGAGACAAAACAAACACACATGCCTAGCACAGGTCTACCCAAATCTAACAGGAAATGTATAGATTCCGGAAGAGCAGAAGTGGCAGCATGAGCTGAGCGTGGTGGGTACACCATGTGAAGCTGGCTGACCTGCTCCGATAAGTCCAAAGAGTTAAACCTGGTAGGTGGCGTTGGCATCCTTACTGTACAACACGAACGCATAATGCATGAGACATCACATTAACGGTAGGATGAGGGTGACCGGACACTGACTCGGAGACGACTGGCAGTATATATACTTGTGTGTAAATACGACACAGGTGTATGTGATCAGGGTGTGACATCAGGGAGCAGAGGGGAAGGAGAGTGTAGCATAGAAAGCCTGGACCTCAGCGGTCTGGGGATCCGGATCACTGTGTCTCGGGCTGGTCTGGTGCTGACCTGACAGTACCCCCCCCCCCCCCCCCACGGGCTCAAACCTTCGGTCGGAGGGAGCATAGGATCCCGGCACGGCGTGGGCGCCCAGGCCTCCGAGGGACCTGGATGGGCCTGAATCAGGTCCTGACTGAGTACATCCATTGCCTGGACCCAGCTCTGCTCTTTGGGACCATAGCCCTCCCAATCCACTAGGTAATGGAGCATTCCAGCCCTTCTGCGGGAGTCTAGCAGGCTATGGACACGGTAAGCAGGAACACCGTCCACCTCAGTGGCCCCTGGAGCAGAGGGGGCTGCCCCTCCCCTTCATCCAACGGACCCCAGACTACAGGTTTGGGAAGGGACACATGGAAAGATGGGGTAATGTGCATGTGTGGAGGGAGTTTAAGTCTGTAAGTGATGGAATTGATTTGTGCCTGTATGAGGAAGGGTCATATATAACGGGGTGAAAGTTTGCATGAGGGGAGAGCTAGGTGGAGGTCACGTGTTGATAGCCATACCCGATTCCCTACCTGGTACGACGGAGTTCCTCCCCTATGGCGGTCAGCTTGTGCGGCGAACCGACGGATTGCCCAACTGATATTCATGTGTGTGCCCTCCCAAACCCTTTCTGCTTTATGAAACCACTCATCCACGGCTGGAACGTCACGGGGGAATCACGTCCCATGGGCAGAATGGTGGTTGATACCCAAGTATACACTGAAAGGGGGTCAGATGAGTGGCGGCGTGACGTAATGAGTTCTGCGCATATTTGGCCCAGGGGAGAAACTCTGCCCAATGATGCTGCCGACTACTACAGTATGCCCGGAGATATTGACTCAGCTCCTGGATGGTGCGTTCAGCCTGACCGTTAAATTGGGGATGATAGCCCAAGGTCAGACTGACGGAGGTTCCCAATTTCCAGAAGAATGCCTTCCACACTTTGGAGGAAAATTGGGGCCCCTGTTCAGAGACTATATCCTCCAGGATACCGTAATAGCAGAATACATGATTGAACAGAGCCTCTGCTACCTGCATCGTGGATAGCAAGGATGCGACTTGGATGAATCCACAGCGTTGGAAAATCGGTCCACGACAACCAAGACTGCTGTGTAGCCCTGGGACACCAGCAGGTCCGTGACAAAGTCTCTGAGCTCCGAGGGAAGAATGGGCAAATGGCGACATAGACAGCAGATCGGTGGCGTAATGACGAGACAAGGCGTCAGCCTGTACGTTTTTGGACCCTGGCCAATAGGTAATTGTAAAGTCAAAACATGAAAAAAACAGGGACCAATGTGTTTGACGGGGTTTCAACCTCTTTGCCTGCCAGATGAACTCGAGATTACAATGGTCAGTAATGACTGTGAAGGGGTGTTTAGCACCCTCCAACCAATGCTGCCACTCTGATAACGCTGCCTTAACAGCGAGCAGTTCGCGGTTTGCAATATCATAATTCCGTTCTTCCAAGTTCAATTTCCTAGAAAAGAAGGAGCATGGATGAAGTATCCGTTTTTCGGCATGAGCTTGTGACAACACCGCCCCTAAGCCCACTTCTGACGCATCCACCTCCATGCAAAACGGTTTTTCAGGGTCTGGCGTGTTCAATTCTGCCGTCAATGAAAATAAGATTTTCAATATTGTGAATGCCTCATGGG
The DNA here is from genome assembly GCA_030068315.1 of Chrysichthys thysi. Classification (NCBI taxonomy): domain Eukaryota; kingdom Metazoa; phylum Chordata; class Actinopteri; order Siluriformes; family Claroteidae; genus Chrysichthys; species Chrysichthys thysi. Next base: position 2,163 of record JAQLOM010172619.1, on the reverse strand, counting down.
CAGCCTCAGAGAAGGCGATGCGTTTGGGTGCCCCTTTTAAGAGGTGGGTGAGAGGTGTTGCCACAGAGCTAAATCCGTTAATGAACCTCCGATAAAAGTTGGCAAAACCAAGAAATCTCTGTAGCTCAAGGACTAATTGTGGCACTGGCTACGTGGTGACAGCGGATACCTTGTCCTTCTCCATCTCCATGCCCTCTGGACCTATATGGTAGCCTAAAAACTATATGTCTGCCCTGTGAAACGTGCATTTTTCTGCTTTGGCGAACAGACGGTGACCCAGCAGACACTCAAGTACTTGGCGGACGTGTCGGATGTGTTGGTTATAATCTAGCGAATATATCAATATGTCATCAAAATGATCAATTTTCAAGACTTTATGACCGCGAGCACGACTGGTGTGTCTGGTGATGACATGTAAGGTTATGACAATCGTATATAGCGAATATATCAATATGTCATCAAAATTATCAATTATAAATTTCCCCAACATGTCCCGGAATACATCATTCATAAATGATTGGAAATAACTCGGGGCATTGGCTAACCCATATGCCATTACATTGTATTGGTAGTGCCCTGAGGTCGTACTGAAAGCCGTTTTCCACTCGTCGCCTGCTTGAATATGGACCAAATTGTACACGCTTCTAAAATCTAATTTGGTGAAAGGAGTGGCCCCACAAAGCTGCTCTATAGCAGATGGAACCAGTAGAGTGGGATGAGCATATTTAATCATCACCACGTTAAGTCCCCTATAATCAATGCACGGGCGTAGCCCTCCCTCCTTCTTTTCTATGAAAAAGAACCCGGCACAGAGGCAGGAGACTTGGACCTGCTGATCAGACCCTGTGCCAATGCCCCCTCACGTATTCCTCCATTGCCTCTGTTTCTGGCCAAGACAGCGGATAAACATACGATTGAGGTGGCACAGCACCTGGTCACCAGCAGGTCAATTGCACAATCGCAAGGCCTATGGGAAGGAAGTCACGCCACCTGAGATGCTGAAAATACTGGTAGATACTTCTTATACTTGGGGGGGGGACTTTCGATGGTTGTGGAGTGTGCCGAGACGGCTGAGGTGAAGCAGGTTGTGTGTGCGTAACTAGGGTAAACCCAGCACTAATGCTGGACGCGAATGTTCAAGAACCAGTAACTGTATGCGTTCTGAATGAACGGGGGGTGTATTGATGTGTATGGATTGTGTGATGTATGATAATGGATGACCTCCCACAGTGTGCCCATCCAGAGCTTGGGCTGGGATCAGTATGGCTAGTTCCTGAACAGGGATTTTCAAAGATGTGACCAAGGCTCTTGTGATGAGATTACCAGTGCAAATACAGAAACCACACGATTAGACACAAGCTGTACATTTAAATAAAACTGATTAAACAGAAACTTCTCTGACATAAACGCAATGTGTGTGGTGTTCATAACATGAGGTGCAAGACGAGGACAAGACTGATGAAAATGTTTGCTCGATCCACAATACCGGCATAGTCCTGCTTTTAACCTTTTCTGATGTTTCTTAGCCGCGAGTGCAAGCGAGCCGAGAAGCATGGGTTCTGGTGATGACTCTAGCTGTGGCTCCGGGCGAGGTTCCACAGTGGCTGGAGTAAGGAGGCAGGAACACGGTGGACTTGCCGGTCATGCAGTGCTCGCAGTGGGACTTGGCTCGGCCCAGCAATGAAGATCCAATGTGATGGCCAGTACGATGATCTTCTCTAGCGATTGGCCCGTGTCCTTGCAGGTGATCTCTCTCCAGATGTCAGACTGCAGGCCATGCAAAAACATGTCTTGGAGTGCCAGCTGGTTCCAGACGCTCTCGGCAGCAAGCACGCGGATGTCGAGGGAATACTGGGCAGCAGAAGCGCTCCCCTGCTGCAGGCTGATCAGATGTTGTCCACAGGTCAATCCATGTTCCGGGTGGTCGAACACTGCTCTTAACTGGTTGACAAACTCCTCGTAAGTGCTGACCATCGGCCCTCCGGCTTTCCACACCGCCACGGCCCAGTCCAGAGCATGCGCAGTTAAGCATTGGATGAAGAAGGAAATCTTCTGTCACGCAGTTGTGGGAGAATATTTTTGATATTTTGCATTTAAGTATATAATCCATCTCTTTTGAGTGATTCATGTTTTTTTTTTTTTTTTTTTTTTTTTTTTTTTGAA
>JAQLOM010172487.1:0-20477 GCA_030068315.1 Chrysichthys thysi | reverse complement strand
CACACACACACACACACACACACACACACACACACACACACACACACACACACACACACACACACACACACAAACATTTGATCTCAGTTTGGACTAATCATGCATATTCTTGCCCATTTCCTTCTGGAATATTTCATCAGCAGTTGTGTTATGGATTCAATCACAGGTGTGATGAATATAAACAAAGTGGATTATTTATTCCATCATTATTTTTTCCCTGAAAATGCATTTGGAGGGGAAACTAATAGTATACAGACTAAGCACACACTGTCTAATCAAAACACAAATCACCTGAAAGGAATGAAACACGGACACATTGTTCTATATCTTGGACCACCTGAATGTAATCCATTACTGAGTTAAGGCCTTGTTTGTGATTTAAGATAGGGTGACACGGCCGTAAACCTGTCCATTCATTATTAGTAACCAGGGTCTCCTCAGCTGCCCGCTCATGTCCTGTTCCCATTTTACTAGGGTTTAAGACTTTTCCAGATAAATCACTTCCACCTGTGGAGGAAGAAGGGCCGCTGGGAACAGTCTGCTTAAAGTACATTTATATTAAAGTCCTTTTATAATCATCCAAATGCTTCAAGAGGTTGGGCATCCATTGTAGAACGGTTAAAATCTGTGAGCTTATGGAATATATTACTTGTCTTATATTCTCCCAGAGCACTGCATGAAGAATAAACAGATTTAGGCAGGCCCTTTCTCCATATTGATATAATTATTTTCTTCTTCTCTCTGCCTCTGTAGTGCATTGATCCCTTGGAAGGGCTAGAGCTTCTCTTCCCGCAAGACCTGTAAAGCGTCTTGGCTACTGGTGTGTCTTTCCCACTAAACATTTAATAATGGGATTATGGTTGCTTGAAACAGAACAAAAAAGGGCAACTTGAGTTGTGTGTTGCGAAAGACCTTATTTATAAAGAAGTTATTAGAGGGTGGAGGAAGAGGAAAAAGAACTGATGGTGGGAAGGGAGAAAATAGGAATCTTCGAAGCATCTCCCTACAGCCCTGCTCGTGATACCTCTCTCTGTAGGCATGGAAAACAGAAAAGAAACCCCGAGGCTGTATATAGAGGCATACCAACAAATGCTGAAAACAGAAAACAAGGTGAAACCCTACTGCTTAGCATTATCTTATCAGATTTCACTACATAGTCATACTGTGCTTTGATTTCTAAGCTGGGTAAGAGCCCTAGAAGAGGCGGAAATGCTAGTGCTGTTATGGGGATCTTCAGGTGGGGATTATGAAGTTATGTTTATTGCACTGCAGGACTGATATACTTAACAGCAAAGCAGTTTAGCAGTCAGCATCAACTGTGCAGCACTTTCCACAAGGTACTCTTCATGCAAAAAGTGCACTGCTTGAAGGGCTATGTTCTTAAAACTTGAAAATGAAACGACTAACCACTAATCATCTTTTCTGCCCCATATAAAGTCGGGAAGAAATTCATACATTAAACGTTGACCAATTTTAGATTTACCCGATTTTTTCCAAACCTTGGCCAGTGTTTTCAGGATGCCAACATGTATGTTTTCACTGAACCGCACAACTTCCTGTCTCTCTACAGGCTCTGACTCACTCTTTCCCACCATTCATGCAGACCCCCAACTCCTGTCAAATTTCAAAGTCTGTGCCACATATATAGTCCCATAACCCCATGTTTTCCCCCTGGCCAACAAGCAATGAAACTCAAGTAGAATTGCATGCAGTAAATAAAATACATGACAATATTGGTTTCTCAATTCAGTCAACAAAGTCTGAGGAGAGTTAACGGCCTTCTTTTGGTTTGACATATCAAGATGAGACGTGTATACACCAGTTCCCCAAATTACAAACTGACTCATCAAACTTTGGATCCAGACGTCAGAAGGCTTGAAAAAGATTGGTGCGGAACCTGATAATTTCTGATATTTTAGGAATGTTAGGAAAAGTTTGCAACGTAACAATCCATGTAGTTGGATAGTGGACAACCAGACGTTCATTAACTTCCAATGCATTTTTTTTAACATTCCGCATCAATCACATAAAGTAAGAAAACACCCCAAACTGGCACTAACACATTCAGGCTGTTTTAATGATTCTCGAAAAATCCCCTCCATTAACTAACATGATGCAAGTGCACAGTAAAATACCTACAGGGTGGTAAAACTAGAATCTATCATGATACATTTGTAATAATTGTTTCCAGCTACAAAACCAGCAGATATGACAATGATGGAGGTACGTGGAGGTGTAATGTCTGCAGCCAGTTGAATGATTTTGGAGATTCACAGCCATATTACACAAGTTTCCCCTCAGACCCCATTATTCAGCTAGATGATGTGTTTGAGATGGAAAAAAAGCTTGCTAAACAGTGCTCCATTGTTGCTCTGGGGAACATTTGGAATCACTTAACACAGTGAGGCTCTGTTTTAGCATATTTATATATACATAAAACTTAACACGCACCAAATACTGGATGCTTTAAGACTGAAAAGTGATCAAGTTCAAGGACCAGGTCTGACCTAATTAGATTTATTCAGACAGAAACAGAAATATAGATTCTGAAGAAAACCTTTAAATCGTTTAATGGTTTAGTAATACATGTGAAGCGTATTTAAAGAAATGTGAATCTACTACATCAAGTAAAATCATGTTTTTAATTGTGCATGCGATGCAATAGCCTTTTTTCACAGCAGAAAAGCAGGAACGTTTGGTTATCATATGTGAGCTTTCACATATCGCATCACATTTTATCAACATTCAAATCTAAACTATTTTATTAATTCTTAGCTGTTTACTGGGTTTACATCGTTTCACTGCCTGTGATTTGGGAAACATGTTATTTGTCTGGTTACTCAGTGTTGAAGTGTTTAAATGCTGTGTCTGTAGTTGAAGAGCCAGGATTTTAAACATGCACGGGACATTGTTGAGATCATAAATTTTTGTTTGTATGGTGGTGTTTCATGTTACAATGTTTAAGCAGAACAACTTTGCTGGTTTACTTTGGTATTATTTCCCAGGCAGCATCTGTGTATTGCATAATTCTTTTATTTATTTTTTTTAAATATATTTTTTTTAATAATACTGGGTTATGCAAAGAGCTGTTCGATGACCTAAAAATCTTTTTCTAAAGTAAATCGCTTTGTTTTTAATATATAAGAGAGACCTAAATTAGCACGATGTGCTGAGTGTTTGAGACTGTAGTATCTATTACTGTAACCTTACTTTCAACAGGATGCATTGAGACATCTTTTATGAAGTGCCCATCTGTCATGTGAGGTGTGTTTACTGTATCTATTCCTTCTACACATGTTAAATTTAATGTTCGTCAAATGATGTGTTGCTGAGTCATTTTGCATTTAAAACTTATTACTTAAATGCTTAAAAATGATGAAGTATCATTTTAGTTTGACATATTTAAGAATCACCTACTTTCTTAAACTCTGTTTCTTAGCATGCCTCTCCAATTAGTCCCTTGGCAGGATGTTGTCCTATCTCGCCTGGGTATTAACCCGGGAGCATGTTTCCCAACCAGTCAAGATCTCTTTAAGGAACAATCCTAGTCTCTCAGCTTTCACAAAACAAGTCAAGACAACTTTAAATAAAAAAACAAATGGCAACATTTTTTGGTTTAAATCTTTTTAGTAAAGATTTAAGCATTGTAATTAATGTGTTTTAATGGCTTTCTGTAGACACTCTGCAAAGGTTTCACTGAAAATCCTTCTCATTAAATGTTAGTATACACCATATACTTGCATATCCACTGCCTTACAACAGTGCTTCAGATTGATAAACTATATCATTTGAGGTATTTGGCTGGATAGAGTCATTGTTTTGAATTATTTGATTCGTTTTGAACTGCTATGAAACGGGAACATATTTCGAAGTATGACATTCTTACTTAAAATGCTTCAGATGACAGGATTTAAATCAAATATTCTATGTATACTAAATACTCTATGTATATAGTACTCAGAACTAATCTGTCAGCTTAATGGACCTTTACGTCCTCTTTAAGTCTCTGTAATATTCTTTATATAAGCACTTACTTGCCAGATGTCTGTCTTATCCAATCCACTGCATACACACAGGTTTCAGTTTACAGTTTTCCAGCTCTTGACGTCTGGCACCAGAGGTGAGATGGATTCAGTCAATTATAAGGCAATCCCCATGCTTCCGATAATGTCTGTCTGATGAGAAGGTATGTGGGAAACTGTGACGCTATGAATCAGTCATGGTATACTCTCACACAGCAGTAACTTCTTACACCATATGAACAACAATGTGTCACCAATCATCATTGATGTCATTACCATTTAAAATGTATGCACATCATTTTTCCAACCAGGATCATTAGGGCATTTGGGACAATGATGTAAAACAACCAACAATATCATGTTATAAAAATTGAATATGTTGAATATTGTGCCTCTTCAGAACTACATAAATTGTGGAACTAGTTCAGACAAGTAAAGTCTATTTGCATGCTTCATACAATGCATTACATGCATTTATATTTGACAAGCAATCTTCTTTGCTAGGCTTTCAGAGCACAAGTAAGATATCATTTAAAAAAAAAAAGGTCAAGGCAAACAACCTCGAATGTCAGCCACAAATCAAAAATGAGTTTAAAAATTATTTATCTGAAATAAAACAGCAGTGCAAAGGGGAACTCCAAAGAGCAAAAACTGCAAAAAAAACAACAACCCCAAAAGCCGGGGGGGTGGGGGGGTGGGGGCGTGGATTGAAAAGTACACAGGAGAAAGATTCTGGCAAATAGGTTTAGAATTATAGGCTGAAGGGAAAAAACAAGTCTTAGGAAAGAACAAATTACAAATTACAGTATCCTGAAGGATCTTTCATGCTGAAGAGGTGATTGGTAATGACTGTATATACACAAATAAAGGCTTGGAGACATCAAATAATTAAGTTTAATTGAGCCTTGGCTATAAATATGTAGCTCTAAGCGTACACATTATGGGTTTGTTAATGATATATAGAACAAGGCTGTCATATGTAGTAAGATATAAATACAGGATTAATTTATTGGCACACATTAGGACTTCACCCAATTATTTCAAAATACTTTGAATGAAATAGAAATCAATCAGAAAGACAACTTTCATCCCGTTTTTTTTTTTTTTTTACTCTTTACATTATTATTAGCTCATTATTGTGGTTGTATATATTTGTTCATATAATGTGTAGTGGCCTGGTAAAATCTTTCACTTAGTGATTTTTGCCCACTTGTGTCAAAAGCATTTCCCAAAATATCCCAAAAAAATTCTTAAGAGAAATTATGATTGTGTTTGATTTTCCACCCCAATTCCATTACAATGATAATCTAAAAGCAGCTACAATTTGTAGCTTTAATTTGGAATCTATTTAACATGTAGCAAAATGAAAAAAATAAACATACTAGATATGACCATATCTACATTTATAGCTGCCTTTATTTAGGAATTACAGCCATGTCTTTGTTTATTTCTCTGATAAAAATATGCAACCGTTCTCTATAATCACATTTGGTCTCGCTGTACTAAACAAATCTCTTGTTCTTGTTGTTTCATCTATGATTCACCCAAAACAAGAGTCTTGGTAATCATACCCTGGCACCCCTGGTACCCCACTGCATCATTTGGTCGATGTTTGCACATATATGGCACCTACTTGTAAAAGGACTTTGAAGCTGCACAAAACAGTCTTACAACTGAACTGTAAGAAACACTCAAGAGGAATACACTCAGGAGGAATACAAAACGGCATGTGTGTCATCTTAGAAACCTGTCAGAAGTCAAATTCTAAACATGCAAAAAAAAAAAAAAAAAACTTTAGAGAGTTACCTTATAAAGGTTTAGATGGTTTGTAAGTTTGTTCTGAAAATATTCTCCTGATTTACATAAAGATAACGCCGAGGAACAGAAAGAAAGTTAAACCAATAGTAGATAAGAAACATTCAACTGTAACTGTTCTTCTGACTTGTTTTCCCTGTGTGATACGGATCAAATGTTTCAGACCATAATTTGCTTCCTGTCTCTGTTTCAAACTCTAAAATAAAAAGCTACATAGTGTCTGTTAGCTTATAGCCAGCTTCTTTACAATTTACAAACCATTTACCATTCTTCTTTATAATTCTGACCATTTCCAAGTTGTTACTGTTGCTATCTTGACTTACTGTCGCTACATTGATTTTATTTATGTTTGTACTTCTGTGCCTGTGGCTAGCTTCTGCTCCAAGCTCTGGCTCTGTGTCTGTTCCAAGCTAATCCTATATCTTTGCATGAGCTTCTGGGTTAATCTAAGTTTAGCTTTGCCTCAGTTTCCACTTGTGCACATAGATCAGTCTTAGCTTCTGTATCAGCTCTCAGTACTATCTCTGTTTCTCCTCAGGCTCTTGATGTAGCCTCTCCCTAGGCTCGAGCTCCCAGTATAGCCTTTATATCTCGCATACACATGCAAGCCTCGGTTTCTGTTCCTTCCCCTGTATCAGACTTAGCATCTGAATCTTCCCAAGTGACAAACTCCTTGCCCAAGCTTTCCTCAGTCACAGCGTCTGTTCGGACTCTTACGTCTGATGTTCTGATCACATCCTGTGTTCAAGCTCACCTCCTTCCACTTTATTATCCACTGACCCTGTTCTCTTTTCTTGTCAGTCCAGCTTACAAGTCCTCCTCTTTTTTCTTTTACAGGCCATGCTCTGTTGCTTATGTCAGTCTCAGTTCTTTTCCCAGTGTTGGTCACAACCTCTGTCTTTTTTCCAGTAACAGCCTAGTTTTTTCCCTTCACTCTGTTGCAGCGTGTTTTATTTTCCTGTATTATCTGATTAGTCTTTTTCTTGTTGGGTTGGTGATGTTTTTTTTTTTTTGTTTTTTTTGTTTTATTCCTGTGAGACGTTACCAATTGTCAGCTGCACTGACATCACAGAGGGACATTTCTTGTGCAGTTACAGTTGCATTAAATGGGTTACAATGGAATTTTCCAGAAATGTTGGAAAGGTAGCGACTGTTGGATTTAAGGTCCCAGAATGCAATGCAGTAACATGTTGCCTTGATTTATGAGATGATGACCACAGTGGCATGGGTGGCAGAGTCAGCATGAGTGTAGAAATGATGCTGGATTACTCTATTTAGGTAGATATGAAGTAAGTGCTAAATCCCACCTGACTGGAATTATGTGTTGCCCTGTGGTGGAATGGAGACCTGCCCAGGGTGTACCCCGCCTCTCACCCAAAGTCAGTTCCAGCTTCCCCCATGACCATGAACAGGATTAAGCAATTAAAGGTGAGTGAGTGAGTGAGTAAATGACTTGTTCAAACCCAAGTAATCCATTTATATGGCCCATCCAGTATAGAATCTCTTTGTAAGCTCTTACTATAGAAAATATAACGAATGCATTAATATAAACCTTGCAGGCAAACTATTATCAGAGCTGCTGTTATAGAAAATTGATCACCTTCTGAGCAATCTGAATTGAACATTTAACAGTGTTGTATAGGTAATACTTGACAGGTAACTAGAAAAATGCTTTGAATTATATGTGCACTCAGACCAGAGGCCTCCACACATAAAACTCCACATCGGCAAGTCTACCATCATGTATTGTATATATAGCAAAGGACCATAAACGTGCTCGCAACACCATGTACTGGCTGAAATAAAACAACCTGCGGATACAATTTGGCTGTGTTTTTATTCCATAACATAAGCACTGTGTGCCGGGTGACTATTATTATTTACATTCCCTCTTCAGTGAAGCTTTAGTCTGATGATAAATATGCATGCAATCCAGACCTAATGTCTACAAAAAATTAACTGTGTGTCCAACTTTTTTTTAGTTTGTTAAATATGTTACAAACAGTTAAGGTCAAAGGTTTACATATATCTATGCAAAAAATTTTAAATGTAAGTTTTTCACAACCCCAGAAATTTCATTTTACTATACTTTTCTTTGGGCAAGTCAACTAGAGCATCTTCTTTGTTTACATCAGGGAAATTTTTAAACGATTATTTAGAACGATGTATTTTAGGTTTTCATTCACCATATGAGCATTTCAGTTTGTCAGTTTATGTACACCAAGTTGACTATCTCTTCAAACAGTCTGAAAGGTTTCAGAGATTGACATAGTGATGTTTAGAAGCTTCCTAATTAGGAGTTAATGGGATCACACATATGGGTGAAGGGCGGCACGGTGACTGGTCCTGGGTTCGAGCCCCGGGTTCAGCACGGGTGCCTTTCTCTGTGGAGTTTGCATGTTCTCCCCGTGTTTATGTGGGATGTGGGTTTCCTCCGGGTACTCCGGTTTCCTCCCGCAGTCCAAAGACATGCACAGAGGGGATTAGGCTAACTGGCGACTCTAAATTGCCCGTAGGTGTGAATGGGAGTATGAATGATTGTCTGTCTCTGTGTGTCGCCCTGCGTATCCCGCCTTTCACCCGATGTCAGCTAGGATTGGCGCCAGCTTTCCCCCGCAACCCTGAACAGGATTAAGCAGCAGAAGATGAATAAAGAATAAATAAAGACGAATAAATAAAGGGGGTGAAAGAGTCTATCTGTGGCCGGAAAACATAAATAAATAAATAAATAAATAAATAAATAAATAAAAGCTACCTAGAGAAAGTAGCTATTTGCTCTTGGAAAAAAAATGTATGTAAATAAAAATATCTTGAGATCACAGAGACACTGCACTGTACAGAAAAGAGACACAAATGAACTCACGTGGATGAATGAATAAACTTTGGTCCAAAAGGTTCACCTAAACCTGAAGACGAAGGAACAGGTAGAGCAACAAATAAACTGAAGGAGCTGAAAGCATCAGGTACCAAAGTATGTGCATGCACCGTTAAGAGATTTTCCATTGCCTTGGCTAAAACACTCTCATGCAAGAGAGAAGCTAAAAGCCAAACTGGATTGTGAAGGTAACCATCAACCTTCTGGAGGAGTGTTCTCTGGTCAGATGAAACACAAAATCGAATTGTTTTGCAATAATGATCAACATTATAAATACGGAGGAGAAAGACTGAGACTTTTAATCCAAAGACCACCATACAAAGAGTAAAGCACAGGGGCGGCAGCATCATGTTATGGGGTTGTTTTATTGGGAAATAGAATGTTTCCCCTCAGAAAATAGATTTGATCAAGAGGAAAGAAAATTATGTAGAAATACTCAGGCAAAACCTGAAGACATCAGCCAGAAAGTTAAGTTCCAAATGTACCTTCCAGCAGAACAATGATTTTAAGCATTTCTCTAAATTTGTAAAAAAAAAAAAAAACAACAGCAACACAGTAAACATATTGGAGTGGCCATCACAAAGCCTTGAGTTGAATTCCATAGAATATTTGTGGATTGAAGTGAAAAAGTGTGTCTGAGCAAGGAGCAAATAAGTAAAAAAAACAAAAAAATCCAGTGTCACCAAATAATATGTTAATTGTTGTACATCTGATATAGGAAACAAATGCTGAAATAAGTCTCTTATCTATTATTTGGAAATGACCTCTTATGAAAATACAGTGGATATCCTTTATGATTTAAGACAGAACTGATGCTAACATGGGGTGGAACTGTGAAAACACCAAGAGATTGATGTATTTAGCCAAGGTGTATGTAAACATTTATCCTCAACTGTACTGTCTACAATATGACTAATGTAATGAGTCACGCAACTGTGAATAAAGTGCATATTTGGAAATGAACCTATAAACAACAGGGGTAACAGTCCAGGAGGGTCCAGCTGTTATGTTCCTAAAACTACACGTGCCAACTGTTCAAATCGGCAAGGTGCTTTACAATAAATAAATAAGTAAATTGTGGAATGGGGGTCCTGTGATCAATATATTTGTTTCCAATTTAAGCTCCTTTTGCAGTTGAAAACTACAACAAACGCATGTGACTTTTTAAGCCAAAGGATTCATTCTCTTTTTTTTTTTATTAGTTGTCCTAATGGCTGTTTTAACACATCCAGGGATCGCTGCATTAAATATTATAGAACAAGTGGCACCACTGTTACATATATCCATTAATGTAAGAAAAATAGCTACCATCTTTGGCTAAGATTGACATGTCAGAGACATCACACTCTTGGTGAGGGAGATTTTCCAGATTGACCCCATTAAGCTGAACTGAAGTCAGCGCATCCACAGAGATTTGTGAAATGCCAGCACACAGTGCAGCATTGGGATGTACGAATCTTTGACACCTCAAAGCCACAGAGCAAGGAATCAATTTTCACAGAAGAAAGCCTCAGAGAATATATGGGTGTTTATTTTATGCGGGACTTTATCCGAGAGTTAAGGCTTCATCCAGTTAAGGCAGGCTGTCAAGGTGAGTTTACTGCTTATTACTGTTTAATACCTTAGAGCTTCACTTGAACCAAGCCTCAGTTGTATTTGAAATTGAGCACTGTTACCATAGTTTGTCAAGTAGGCTGTGTTTCATGTTATAACAAAGCTTGCTTCGGGCAGATGTATGCTATATCAACTTTAGCTATCATTATGCTACTTGATCTTTATGAATGTATATGCAAAACAGCCTATGCTGTTGTAAAGGTATTTTTACATTTGTTTTTATGAATTGTTGTTGATTGCTATTATATAAACTAAAAGAAGCTCTAACGTAATTTGTTTGATTTATCTAGCTTGGGATGGCATGCTGGTGCAGTGGTTAGCATTGGGTTCTGTGTTCAGACTTCATGACCAACTAGGGTGTTCCTCCTACAGTCCAAAGACATGCTGATTAGGTGAACAGGCCACTCGAAATTACACACAGATATATGAATGTGAATGCTTGTCCACCTCTGTGTTAGCTCTGAAATCGACTGGCAACCTGTCCCAGATGTACCCTGCCTCTCACCCAAAGTCTGCTGGGATTGTGACTTTTGAATATTGCCCATAATTTAAAGACTGCACCCAAAACCACGTTGCTGTAAAAAAAAAAAAAAAAAAATCAACACCTTCTGACCAATCAGATTATAGAATTCAAGAGCATTGTTGCATAAATTGGATTTTTTTTTTAAATGCAAAGTTTCCAATTTTGAAAAAATCAAAATTTCCTTTGTACTTTTCATTCTAATGCTGTGGCCAAGGATATTAGCAGGTACTGTGTACACGCAATAGGAATAGCCTGACTGAACATAAAATCTTGAAGTTTTGTTTTGTTTTTGCTGAGTCGGCATATGCGTTCGAATACCAGGAGGTAGAAAAACAGGACATAAAATGTACAGAATGAACAAAAGAAAGAAAAAACTGCAAGATGAAAACTAAGTATTGGAAACAGAAGGAAAAATCTGAGAGGGAGAAGAAAAGTAGGTCTTATGAGGGTGACATTGCTTGGGGGTTGGGAACCAAATGTGACTACAGGGATAAGCTATACAGTGCAAATTGGTTCCAAGGCTCAGTTGAAATTTCAGGGAATTTCCAGAAGACAGTCAGCATTAGTTGTAGTTTGTCGATTGTCAGAGAAAACAACACTCAAATGGTAAATGGAGTAAAACAAATATGCCACTCACCCCTGAAAATATCACTCATAAGTCTACTTATACAATCACTTATAAGTCTATTCCTATTTCTATAATCCTTTATTAGATCTACTCAAACAATAAGCTCTCCAGTTTAACACATTAGGTGTTGTTCTCTGTGTGACCTGTCTGTCTCAAAAGTGAGTGAGTGGGAGGCCCAATCTGCTACACACACACACACACACACACACACACACACACACACACACACACACACACACACACACACACACATATATCGCCAGAGTTCAAGGCTAGAGGGGCTGGTAAAACACACAAAGGAAAACCCTGGGTCTGATCATTCTCTAGCCTGATGTTAGCCCGTCCACGCTTGTCACGTCACACACGTAAATACAAGCCTTCCCACTGGAATCCTCTTAGCCATAAATCACTAACTAAAAACATGTGGCAGTACCTTGGCTGGAGGTTTGCAGAGCTGCAGAGCAGAAGCTAAGATGTATTTAACGCATTATCCTTTACTTTTTTAAAATGAAAATCTCAATTCTGGCATCTGGATATGATCAGATCAGATTACAGCAGATTTAAATATTATAGAATTCAGCTTAATGGTGCTCCCGAAGATTTGATATGAAAAGGGGGCTATGATGAACCTTATTCCAAGCTGGCTCGAGGATATATTATCAGCACAATATGCTGTGATGCCAGGAAAAAAAAGATTTCTGTGTTTCGTAACATTCTTCCTGCCAACACATTGAATTAATTCTCACCACACATATGTACCCTCCCTGCTATAGGCATGGAAGTGCAGACGCACAAAGTTAGAGAAGTCTTCAATTACAGGAAGGAAGTTTTTTTTCCCCTATCCTTCTGCTCCCAGACTAACTTACTAGTCAGGCTGTCAGGTAATTTAACTGGAGAATAGTGGTAGGAGGGTATGGAGGAGGGAATGAATGGGGCCTCTTGTTCTTGTTCAGACAGATCAGCTTTACATGAGGCTTTTGGTCTTGCCTTTAGATCGCAAATAAGGAACAGGGTTAACTTTGTGGTTCTGGTTTACTATGTAAATTATATGAATCAGGAAATGATGAAAAGTTGTTATCAATAACTGGATATAGGAAATAATACTTTTGGGTGAAATTATTTAAAAACAAAACAAAACAAACAATATATATATATATACACAACAGCTGTGGTGTACTCTGAAATCTGATAGATCAGAAGGTGTTGATTCATTTATCTTTTGTCATATTAATTTCAAGAGAGTCATGAAATGACTGTTTATAGCTTAGTATTAGACCAATACAAAAAAATCCGAGCAAATATCAGAGAACAAAATAATGAACTTGATCTGATCCTGCAACAAATGGAAAATGTTGGAAGTGGGTTTGGAACATCTTCATCTTTGCCTTCTGCCGCTTAATCCTGGACAGGGTCATGGGGGAAGCGAGCACCAAACCCAGCTGACATCAGGCAAGAGGCGGGACACCAATGCACCGCAGGCTTGCTTTTGACTTAAGTCAACGTTCCATGATAAATAAGCTTTTAAATCCAGCTGAGCATACTTTCACTGCGGATAGAGGAGAGAACGCAAAGACCTACCATGATGTCAATACGTTGAAGCTAGAAGACATTCACATGAGAGGGTGCGATAGAGCAAGAGAGAGAGGAAGAGCCTTCGAGATGTGTGAAGCTTTAGGTGGAGTCCTCTTTGGCCCAACAGATTGTGAAGAGTAAAAGTAGAGAACATAAAGACAGGAACCCTATTATATCTATATACCTATATATCAATATCACTATGTTCAACCTGTTAACTTTTATAAACATGTAGAATGAAGAATGTATACTTGGCCATGGCTTGGCCCCATTTCACTGTGCATTGCTGCATGCTTTGTATTTCTCTTTTGAAAAAAGATCACTTTAATTCTCTCAGTATTTTCACCTCAGTGATTATTCAGTATCTGCAGTGAAACTAATAATGAATGGTGCTTAGCTATGAAAGTTTGAGATGCATATAGATTCTTATATCCAGTACAAATATTGAATCTATTCCCGCTATTTTGGAAAGGTGCTGATGTTCAGCCCAGGCATGGCCAGCCAATTATTCATTATCATTGTTTCTATATATTAATTCACCTGCTATATGCAACAAAATCCCCAGTGGGAAATGAACACTTTATCATTTTAACCCACTTGCACAAGAAATGATACTTCTGCACTTAATCTAAGAGGGATTTTGCTGTGTTGGACAAAAATCATTCTTACAACATCCAAAGTGACCTAATGAGCATTTCGTTCAAATTTCAACAAACAAGGGCAATATGGTTGGAGTTCATTCAATTCCACAACAAGGATTTGATTCTGAGTTTGAACCAACTGATCTTGCTAAATCTTTTCAATCACTGTGGTTAAATACCTGGGCTCTATATTTCATTTAAAAGAGTCCACATAAAGTGTGCTAATTAGGGAGTTCAATATGTTAAATTGTATTGGGTGTGCTACAGGTTATTTACAGAGAATAACTGCATTCATAAGGTCACATGGAAAGCTGGGGGAGGATACAGTATGTAAAGGAGGATTTCTTCTCACTAGCCTTTGTCCAGGTTTTTAAGAGATCAGTAAAAGAGAAATTTATGAACATTAAACATACCCTTAATGCTGATTAAAGACAATGAGCCATGATAAGAAAAACAGAACATATATATGTATATCTGCATATAGCCATTCTGTAGAAATACATACATGTGTTCTGTAGAAATGCTCAGTATTCAGGAGAAAATGCACGTTAAGTGAACAAGACATTTTATTTTGTGCAGTAGAAAGATGCCATCCTCCACAGACCCTGTTAATAAATCACTTGTACATTTTGAAAATCAGTGTTATTGACGTGCGTAGATGCACACAAACCTTAATTAAATCAAAGCCCTAACATTTCCCTAATTCTAAATTAGGGATCAATCCTGGATGAGTGCTGAATGTACTGTAAGAATGTATAGGTTTTATGAACATACGCAAGACGAATGGCAAGACACACAGAAAACGGAGCAATAACGGTGGTTCCTTTGTGATAGTACTGTATTGAGCATACTCCTCGAAAATGGCTCGTCAGTGTAATCCAGCTATTTTTCTACTCCTGTCTGCACAAAAAATTTGATGGTCAAAATCCAGAAACCAGCCCTTAGAATAAGAAATTGCACTCCAGATCAGTTGAGGTTTGATGAGAAATGACTCGCTCATGTAAGAATATGCTTTGAAATAAATGTTGTGTCTCTGCTTAAAAATGGGGCATGTCATATGAAGCCCTAGTTTCCCAAAAGGACAACCGAGGCTCAGTGCAGCTCCTTCAGTGCATCTGCCTCAGAGACTGATCATGCCTCTCTCCTACACTTCCTCCAGTCAAATTAATACCTAGGGAGCAACCATGTTCTGAATGTGATTGTATTTTATCTCTCACCTTGCAACATATAACTCCGTGTTTAATCCTGTAGGCGTTGATGCCTTGCTTTTTCATGCAGTTCATAATTCTTGCCATTTTTTCTGTCTTTCAGGAGTCATTTCTTGCTGTTCTCCCATGCAAATGTCCCATTTACCCATGTCCACAGGGACCAGGACTTCCCTCACACCTCACCAAACTGACAAGATTTTATTTTATTTTTTTCAAAGAAGGTTTTGGAGACCGTTTAAATGGGCCTGAACAACAGAAATTCCAGTACAAATAGTGTGAGGTGTTGATGAAGGAAAACCAGCAGGAGGAGCTCCATCCTCAGATCTCATGTGTGTGCACACATTCTTTCACAGTGAACAGAGGTTGGTCCATGGACATTTGCAAGTCCTTGAACTTGCTATCTATTTAACCTTTAACTCCTGCACTATAAGACAAATCACACATCTAGTATCAAGTGATTAGTGTCTGCTACTTTATATCAAGGGGTAAAGAAACCCTATTGTGAGCCAAAAAGCTGAGACAACCACACATCAATGCAGCAAAAATAAAAGCTGGTTTAAATAAGATTGGTTTGAAGTTGTTGTTTTTAAAGGCTCCAGCTCTTCCCAAAACAAAATCGCTCTGTGGTTCACTGTGAATCTCCATGGAGCTGTAGGATCAAAAATTGACAAGAATCTTTATACAGTGCTGAGTGAGCAGAGAGTTCAAGATCAATAGGAGGATTTGCATTGTAGCTTTGGAATTTCAAATTTCTTTTTTTATTATTTTTTATTTGCACTAGGGAAGAATATAATCCTCATTGGGGAAAAACAGAAAAGACATTATACCCCTACAGTTCAGATCTTGCTTTTAGTTTTAATAAGGCTATTGCATAATTAAAATACATAAACAGCATCATAGCCTCTAGTGGCCACTTTCCTGCTGGTTAACATCACTGTTAAACAACAGAGGGTGCTATACGGACCTTCTGAGAATCAAGCTTAAAGAAGAAACACTGCAAATAAATGACATGTTAGCAATTGAAGACATACGGAACGTAGTCAGAATTATTTCGTTTTTGTCTATTTCAAGATTACAACAATCCAATTTTAAGTTACTAAACCCTATTTCAAGACATATTTACTAATTTCATTGCAGAACATTTAGCTGATTTTAAGCATTTATTTCTAGAGTAAAGCAAACAAAATTTATTTTAAGTTTGAAATGACTAAAATGTATAGTTCGAATTTTTGGTTATTTGGTCAGAAGGTGTCGTTTAATTTTCTTTAACAGTACGACTTGGAAAGTACTGTGGCTGCACATTTTCAAAAAAGTACCTTTTTGGGTGATAAGAGCAACTCTACTATTTTTAGACATCACCCAGCTGTTCATTATTTTTAGCATTCCCTATTATGCTTTTTCATTATGTAAGACACTATTCTATTATGCATTAACATATTCAAGTTTTATCCTGCACCCTGATTGTAGTATATTATAAATATATGTCTCATATGGGCAGGTTTAATGGAAGTTCAAGTACTTTTAAATGAACTTTATCCAACCAGTGGTAAAAAAAAAAAAAAACCTCCTAGTAGGAAGCGCCTGTGTATCTTCGCTCTGAAAGCCTTTTGCGTCTCATAAAAAATTGATACCTTGTTAAAGGTGTTGGACTTCGATTGATTTTTCCGGGTCAAGCCCCAGAGGATGTAGAATGAGAAGTCATGGGGCATCAGGTAGAATATTGAGAAGAACTCTTGAAGTGCAGCTTCAGCACTTTGCACTTGTATTCTGAAATACTTCCGTTCGAAAAAAAATCTCAACATTTATCCTTCTTATTCTAGCAGCAGCTTCATATACAAGAGCAAAAAAAATGCAACTTAGTGTAAGAAAAAAATATGTGAAAGGTTTAAGAATCCAAATAGTGAGTACGGTGTGCTTCAGTATTAGATTGCACTGAAGTACACAAACAAAAAATTTCTAAAGACAACAAAATTAAATTCTTCATCAGCTATGCAGTCAAAGTGGTTCTGAAGCACTAAGAGGGAAAAAAAAAACAGTTGATATTTGAATTAGAAGCGTAACATTCAGTCCAACTAGCAATGTTAACATTACTATGTCATTCATGTTGTATCATTTGCTGTTGACTGATGAGTGCATAACCATAGCTATCTACCGATGTACCACAGCTGGGCCCTTGAGCAAAACACTTAACCCTCAACTGTTCAAATGCATAAATGAGATAAATGTAAGTCACTCTGGATAACGGCATCTGCCAAATAACATAATAATAATAATAATAATAATAATAATAATAATAATAATAATAATAAAGTGGAACCTTGCATTGCGAGCATAATTCATCCCGAAGACGTGCTTGTAATCGAAATCACTCGTATATCAAAGCGGGTTTCCCCATAAACAATAATGGAAACTCAAATAATTCGTTTCACAACCCACAAATATTTATATAAAAGTTACAAAATGTAATACAAAATATAAAGTAAAAATACATAAAACTGTCATGAATTTGCTCTTGCCAAGCCTTGCTATTCCCGTGTTTGCTTTCTCCAGTTCTGACTAAGTTTCTATTTCTTGTTATTCAACCCCACCACACCTGACAAACAAACAAAACCTTTAAAATGCACTTTACCTTTAAAAAGACTCGTGGCTGGTGTGAGGGAGAGGGGAGAGGGAGTGAGTGAGAGAGAGACGTTGTGATCACGTGAAGCTTGGCGGATGAAGTGTATGTATACTAATCGTATTGCAGGACCCCACTCATTAACCAAGTCAAAATTTATTTAAATTTCTTGCTCATCTTACAAAACACTTGCAGACCAAAAGAAATAGCATTATAATCAAATCAGTGGAGAATGGTGGTGCAGTTTTGTTAGAACCCTAGGGGCCATGACACTTTTATTTGTAACTTTTGTAACATTTGATAGTATGACTGGCCGCTCTCCCTCCTGTGAGTGTTTGAATCTTTTCTCCTAATTACAGACCAATGTGAGGATGGTGGAGCTGCCCACATATCCCAGACCAGGACAGGAAGCAGGGGTGCTTTGCTTCTGGTGTGGATTTCTGGTGCCATCCATGTCCTTAGACCTTCATTCAGTGGAAGTGACCAGGCCTGTCCTGCTCATTTGTACCTGAGCTAGTAGAAGGTGTTGTTTAATTTGCAACTAACTGTTGCCTGGTGACCAGGGTGAATCCTGCCTCTAGTCTGAAGTCACCTGGATCAAGCTTCCCTGTGGCCCTTAATGGATAAGTGGTATAGATGGATGATGGATGGGTGGCTCTTGAAATTGAGAAGTTTGCATTGGCTCCTTCTATAAGAATTTTTGAACAGTGCCATCAGCTGGCTGATTTTTATAACATATCAATGCTATGCTGGGCCTGTAAAGAGTGTGATAAGGGAAGCAATGTGTCAGAAACTGGCTGAGGGTAGTTTACCTGCTTTACTTGAGCCAGGGGAGCCAAATGTTGTCATGGAGGAGACAAATGCACCCACAGATTCAGACACAGCCCTCAGTTTCCCCCCAGCTGGTAGCCCTAGTCTTAGTCAATTGTCCCACCCCTGCCTCTGTTGCTAGTACAGACCTAAGTGATGCAGATTTAGTCATGAATTTATGATTGGTCTGAAAGAGCTGGAGCATGCAACGGAATAGTGTCTAGACTTGTTGAGTTTTCCTTGCGTTCTGGTGATGCAAAAGCATTTGTTTGCCCCCCCCTCCGAATCAGGCAATGTGGAAATGTATGTTCTTTCCACTGCTGTCACATTTGGGTTTATATTAGCATTTCTTCCTCCTTTCATTAGAGGGAGTTCAGATTTTACTTTGCTGCCTTTAAAAATATCGTGAATGCTATTAAATGGCCAAAAGAAGTCTGGGTGCTATTTTGACTGGGCACGTTTGCCCAAGTCTACCAACAAAAATTCAGGAAACCTGAAAGCTGCTCATCAGACTTTGTGAGGAAAAAAAACCCAAATTGAAAAACCGTGTCATAAGTAAAGTGGAGAAGCTGGCACAGCTAAAAGAATGGATTTATTAGAAGAGTTTAAAGGTTGTTTGCCTGAATAGGTTGTGTTTTTTTTTAAATGAACAAGAAGAGTTATCTGTGTCAGAGGTAGCAGTTAGAATGCTGATGAGTTATCATCAAGAGACCAAGTTTCCTTGTTTTCCAGATATTCCATCTCAGTGTAATGTCTTTTGTCATGGTATAGATGCTCAAGGCCATCCACCCATTAAGAAGAAGCCATATTTTGTTAATTCCATGAAGCATAAAGAAATGAAAAAAGAAGTTACCTACTTGCATGAAAATGGTCTAGTGACATCTAGCAGTAGCTCTTGGAGTTCTCCTTGCCTCCTAGTGCCCAAGCCTGACCAGGCAAGTAAATTCTGTACTGATTATAGGAAAGTTACGGTAATACTATTACTATGTCTGGATCATTTTCTTTGCCGAAGATGAAAGCTTGAATTGATCGGGTAGGTACCGCCAAGTATGTGAATAAATCTTGAAATCTGTTGAAGGGATACTGGCAAGTTCATCTAATTCCCACTGCTGCTGATATCTCTGAATTTATTATGCCTAATCAATTTCTCCAAGACTGGAGATGATGGCACTTGTCTGGTAAAATGCTCCTGCCGCCTTCCAGATACTCAGATATAGACCACCATGAGGCTTACATAGATGACATGCTGATTTACTCACAAACCTGAGGTGAGAATGTAGAAGCTCTTGATCTCATGTTTGATCACCTGCAAAAAGCTTTTCTTACCCTTAACCTTGTCAAGTGTGAATTTGGCAAAGCTAAAATTTGGGGAAACTAGTAGGTTAAGGTGAAGTGAGACCTCTTGAGGTTAAGATGAAACACTGTTTATTTGCCTGTACCTGACACTAAATGTGACCGTAGATGATATTTAGGCAGTGGCGGGCCGTCAGGGCCTGCAAGGCCTTCTCTGCTGGCCTAAAAAAATATCTGAATCACAAACTGATGTTAATTATATTTTGTCCATGAATACTTTAATTAAATAATTCCAAATAGTCTGTCGGCTTCCTTTCATAGCTTTTCCGATAGTTGTGCTGCTTCCAGACATTTATTTTCGTATTAAAGCATTTAACCAATCACATTATAGCCATCATTTGTTGCCAGGCAGGGTCAAAGTCAAAGAAGTCTGCCCGGAGGCCTCCATAATCTGTTCTGCAGGCCCTCTAACAGAAAATAAATGTCGATTAAACTGTTGCTTCAACCAATCAGATTTTGAGTTCATGTCACTAGGGCCCTCTAACAGGCGTACGGCAATGTCACCGTATTCAGACCCGTTGATTGCATAGGATGGGGTAATAGCTATTTTGAGGAAAGAGAGAAGTGTTTTAGAGGAAAGAGAGGAGGATGGATTTTGTTTACAAATAATCCTAATTTTTGCTGAGTAAAATGTTGTCTTATTCATCTTTTGCCGTTTAATCCTGTTCAGGGTCACGGGGGGAAGCTGGCACCAATCTCAGCTGACATCGGGTGAGAGGCGGGATACGCCCTGGGCGGGTCACCAATTCACTGCAGGGCGACACACAGAGACAGACAACCATTCACACTCACACTCACA
>JAQLOM010172474.1:0-11170 GCA_030068315.1 Chrysichthys thysi | reverse complement strand
CCACATTATCCTGTCCTCTCTTGCATTTGTCTTTCGTGGACGTCCAGCCTTCTTGGGGGACTTGAATGAGTTTGTGATGAGCCGGACGGTTTCAGTCACTTTAGAACGACTAGACATCTCGCAAGGTCATTGATTACTGGACAGTTCGGCTGCCAACTGGTATATACTTGCAAACAGGGTTTGTCAGATAATGAAGGAAATTAGCACCAGCTGCAGATTAACACCAATAACTGAGAGGGATCTGAAAGTGTTCTCTAATTTTGATCAGTGTCCTTTTTCAAATCTCTCATTTAAGTTTCTTATCCTGCGCTTCTGAATGTATGTAACTCATAACATATGGTTAAAATCATACTCTTTTACTCCTGTTTGGATCATTTCCCCACAGGACTACGTAGTGACCTCAGCACTGAGGAAATTGTAGGTTGTTCTTTAATTTTGATCTCCACTGTATGTTAGCAGAGTCCTGCTTACGTCACAAGCTCAGTGGTGGACAGTGGTGGGAGGACCAATCATCCGAGTTGGGGACACATATTCCCAGGTCTGCAGGTCAGCAGACGATGCGAAAGCCGGCATGGGACTGAGAGTTTGACAATTTGCAGACAGTGTGGAAGTGTTCGATAGCAAAGTACCCAGGGAAAGTTATGAACAAACAGGCTAAAGAACAGGTTTCTCCTACAGGCTATCAGGTTCTTATATTACCCATAGTCCTTACCCTATGTCCCCTTTATATATCCATTGGTATATCTCTTTCTCCTTGGTCACTTACCACCATATATTTGTAAAGTGTTAAGACATTGTCTTGCTTATCATAAATGTAGATGGGGAGAATGTGTACCTGATCAGAAGTTTGGTGACTGTGATTAGGGATGCATAGTTTGAGGTTGGCTAAGGATCATGGGCAATTTTCATGCTTGTTTGTTGTTCCCATGTGCAGGCACCAACAGGGTTGGAAAAAAGTACTGAGAAAAAGTACATAAGTGAAAGTATAGACAGTGTCAAAATCTAAAATCTTACTCAATTAAACCTGGAAGTATTCAGTCAAAAATATACTCCAAAGGAAGTGAAATACTTGCTACTTTTAAAGATTAACTATGTAAAATTTAGAGGGCTCTATTAGCAGAAATGAAATATAATATTTAGAAGTTTGTTTTCATTACTTTATAATTACCTATAACTATGAATTGCTGTGTTTTCGTAAGTTTATAACAAGTCCTTTATATCTACATGGGAAGCGGCTCCATCTCTACGGAGCCGCCATGTTGCGTCGCGACCGTTACCCAGAACGGACAGACCTCTAGAGGGCGCCTTCCATGTTCCACACTTTTACAAGCAGCACTGAGAATCTCGACGGATGACGAAGAAGAAGTAAAGAAGACAAGGAAGAAGAAAGAAGAGGAATCAGTGATTTCTGGTGCGGGCTAATAAGTTTGATTAACCTATTTGGAAAATGGACCATCGTACTTATTATTTAGCAAGGAAAAAGCAAGAAAGTGTGAATGTAAGGACTTGGAAGTACGCTCTGAGCACTTGACGGCCAATGTACGCTCTAATACACGCTTGGAAAGGGAGGGGAAAGAGAGGCGCATTCAGGTGGGTGAATCCTCCATAGTGGTGGACCTTTATATGCAGCACATATTAAAAAAGTAAAAACAAATAAATGCATAAATATTCTCAGCTGATGGAGTTTTGGTTAGTTTAACACTTTCCAATACAAAGCTAACATTTCTGTACGTATCTAAAACTATGCTTGAATGCTATTTTGCCTAAGACATCATTCAGTTTGTGTACATTTGCACATCATATGCACGACTAACACTACATAATATGATAGTTAACCTCCTCATTCGTCTTCTGAAGCTTAATCTTGTTCAGGGTCGCAGGGGGAAGTTGGAGCCAATCCCAGCTGACTTCGGGTGAGAGAAAGGCGGGGTTACACCCTGGGCAGGTCACCAATCCACAGCAGGGCGACACACAGAGACAGACAACCGTCCACACCTACAGCCAATTTCGAGTCACCAATTAACCTAATCCCCTCTGTGCATGTCTTTGGACTGTGGGAGGAAACTAGAGAACACAGAGGAAACCCACACGGACACGGGGAGAACATGCAAAGTCCATCCCAGGGATCGAACCCAGGACCTTCTTGCTGTGAGGCGCCAGCGCTAATCACGACACCACCGTGTCGCCCAATAATTAACCTGAAAATAACAAGCATTTGCCATTTGTTACTATTTGGTTGCCTAGACAATAATGTTAGCTACTAGAACTGAGTCATTATCAATGATAACAGGCTAAAGTAGATCAAGCCTTGTCGGAAGGTAAAGAAACGTCTTTGCTTACTTCTGCATGCTGAACCCTTTTACTGAGGTAGGATTACCTACATTCACACACACTGATGGGGAAAGCACTAACTACATTGCGTAGCATGAGATGATGAATTGATGATGAATTTTTCATGAAATTGGTTGGATACTAAACTGAACTTGACTGGATGCTAAACAGAGCGTGGGTATTGGCCGGATGAGAGAAGAAGAGGCCGTCATGATTTGTGACAAGTACTTCGAAGATCAGATAAAAATCCAAGGAGTAAAAAGGAAGCTTTTCTTTAAATTTGAAATTAGGTAAGAGAATAATTTTTTTGTTTTATTCAGCTACATTTAAGCGTACAAGTGGAGTACAATTACTCACGTATTTTCTATTCCTGGGCACGGACACTGACGCGACAGTTTCATCTTACACCACAATGAACCGAAGACCTGCGGGTTTTCCAGAGGAGTCCTCAGATCCTCAGCAAGCTTATCGACAGAACAATCAACAGCGATGTGCGCGAGCGGACCAAGGAGGGGGTTGCACGAGCTAAATCTGTCTGTGAGAAGTGCTTCCAGTACAACCAGGCCATTTTAAATGTCTAGTAGCATTGGGCCAAGGACACAAACTGAACTGGAACTTCAATCAAACCTTAGGAAATATATCCGCTGATAGATTTGAAAATGTGCTCTTTTGAATGAGTGGTGAAACGTTTTCAGGATCATAACATCCTAATAAGTAATATGTACTTCTACTGGGATGCTCCTTTTGCTTACTTCATAGTGATTTGAACGCATTGGGTTCTTCTTGTTTATGCATCTCTAAAGTCCTGTTTCTATTTCACATGATTAGATGTAAATCCTCAGAGCAATTTTAAGGTTTTAAGACTTAAAATAGACCTTATACAATAGACATATAACATGCTGAACTTACAATAAGGGGATAAACAGAGTTCTCTCTGTCATTAATTAGCCAGATTAGGTAAATTACCAGGTTCCAGTGATTTACTACCTGTATTGTAGTGAGAGGTTGGACAGAAACCGCTAGTCAGTGCCTTTGACGGTATCAACATAGCTAATTGAGATCATTCGTTTCGTGCACTGCAAAAAAGTGAAGATATTTATAATCTCATGATGTAATATTGCTCCTGATGAGATTATTACATGACAAATATAAGACCATTAAGCCTATTTCCAGTGAAACGTAATACTTTCAAGCTTGTCTTTCAAGCTTTTGGCAGATTATTATTCTTATTATTTGGCAGATTATTATTTCTACGATTATTACTTTTGAAATAAGTATATTTTAAACTTGAAATGTGTAATAAAATAATATTAATAATAATACATTTGTAAAAAAATAATTAGTTGAGAAATATTAGTTAGACTTGCCTATATTTATGATATTTAACATAAGTATTGTTTTTTTGTGTTTTTTTGTTTTGTTTTTTTACAACGGAGTAAAATGCATTGTTTGTTATTAACGCTATGCTACGCTGAGAGAGGGCAAATATCTGGAAAAGGGCACCTGGGGATAGTGGGGCATGATGGAAATCTTCTAAAATAACAGGAATACTTCACATGATGAGAACAGATAGCTGAAGGTAGTTGGAACAGCGAGAAGTTCTTCATAGCCGCAATGCATAAGTGTATTTTATGCAGATTCATCAGGAATTGACCTAAACTTATGGCGTTAATGTTTTGTTTCCTGACTTTTAGGGATCTGACATATTATTAGACACACCTTTTATTAAGGAAGTGTTATTTTTTAATTAAAGCTTACGTAAAATGTTTCGGTAAGCACCTAAGATTATATTACAGGTCAGATTTATTAGCATTAGCATCGGTTACAATGTGAAAACAGTCCATTACTCATTGTGTCATCAAAGAAACCAGGTCGGTTTGTGATTTAAATAGGCTCAATGGCTCGAACCGACAATGGTCAAATATGACAAAGTAGACCCATAGACTTGGAATAAAATAATAAAGCTGTGTCTTTGACTCAATTCTTTTGAGGTTAACAATAAAAAAATGGGGGCATTTCTATCATGTTGCCTTCTGCCGTTTTGCACTAGTACATTACATTACGTTACGTTACATTAGCACAGTGGTTCTTAAAGTATGGGTCGCGACCCAAACATGGTATTTTCAAGCAGCACACTGGTTGAAAAACACTGCTATAGCTAATAAGTAACTTTTCAGATCCATGCTTTATTCATACTTGGGTCGCGACATATCCACCGGACCTGAATTTGGGTCGTGCCCAAAAAAGTTTAAGAACCACTGCGTTAGCGTCATTTGGCAGACGTCCTTATCCAGAGCGACTTACATTTATCTCATTTATACAACTGAGCAGTTGAAGGTTCAGGGCCTTGCTCAAGGGCCCAGGACAGGCAACCCGACCTTTCGACTAGTAGTCCAACGTCTTAATCCCCTTAGCTACCCCTGCAGTACCATAGCGGTGAGAAAACCAGGGTAACCAGGGTAAGTTGTCGTATTACAGGTAAAACCTGGGTGTTGTTTTACTTAGCATTTTGAAGATTCAAGAATTAGAAAGTTCCTATACCTAGTAGTTTCTTAAGCATTTAGGATTAAAGGAAATAAAAGAAGAAGAAGAAAAAGTGATTATCACACATGATACACATCACAGGACAGCATAGTGTGATACTAGTGAAATTACTTCTCTGCATTTGACCCATTCACCAGGTGAAGCAGGGGGCAGTCGAACAGCGCAGCGCCCAGGGAGCAGTGCTTGGGGACGGTACCATGCTCAGGGTACCTCAATGTACCTGGTTGGTCCTGGGCCTTGAACCCACAACCTTCCACTTGAAGGGCCAATGCCCTGACCGCCAGGCTACCACTGCCCATTAATCAAAATGATTGTTAGTATTACAATACAATTCATTGTTATTGTATTTAATGAGAATTTTCTTTTTACATTCCATTACAGAAGTGCTTCCCAGACATTTTCAGTACGAGACCCAAAAGAGAAATTTGGTGTCACAGTGGGACCCAAACTTACAAAAATACATCAGGAATACTCATAACGTCTACATTTACACATAAAAGAACAATCCTGCCAAACGGCGACCCAATAAATAAAGACTGGTGACCAATTTTGGGTCACGACCCTTACCTTGGGAAACATTGCATTACAGGCATTTGGCACACTGACTTATCCAGTGCATCGTACAACAAGTGCAAAAACTCAGTTACAAGAAGAGCAGAACTTCTAGGCAAAAAAAAGTTCACATGCCAACTGAACAAGTGCCAGAATATGACCTCATGTAGTATCTGTAGAAGGACCAATCAGCTGTAAATGAGCGCAGATGTAAATACATAACACCACAGATTGAACTAAAAGGAGAACAAGACCCCAGGAGCTAACCTGAACACATCATGACCAGGCTAGACCGAAGGAAGCCTGGGTTACAACGAGATTACAGCGTGGACAGGGAGGCAGGGGAGAGGTGCAGCCTGAAGACGGGGTTCCTCAGTTTGCGTTTGAAGGAAGTCAGGGAGTCGGCGTTTCTGACCTCATTGGGAAGATCATTCCACCAACGAGGAGCCAGAACCGATAGCAGTGTTGAGCGGGATGGACAGGAGTGTTGAGTCAATCCTTATTTGGCACGTAATGCAATGCAACGCAACTTACTGAATCATTTAATCTGTGGAAAGAAAGGAAGGAAGGAAGGAAGGAAATCTAGTAAATGTAACTCATCCCTATTAATGGCAAAAAGAGGGGTCTTGTTTTTGTTCTTGTTTTTTAATCAGTGTGAACCATTTCATTTTAGAAACCAATTAGCTATTGAATAGCAACTGGTTACAGCCTTAGATTGCGCTTCATTGCGTTACATCATAGTTTTTCCTACTTTGTGTCACCCACGAACAATTTGCCGGCAGTTCTTGGCTTGGTCTGTTCAACCTGGTAATACAGGTTCCACTCGCCATCGGCGTAGATGGTCATTTGCACTGTGTCGCGTGCGCTAATCCCCAAATAACATTTGAATACACAATTAGGCCTGACCTAATGATTTTCTTGTTTCTCCTCATGTCTGGAATGTTGCGCTCAAACCCCGGAGACAGGGAGGTTACAAGGTGGTTAGCACACAGGTGGGTGGTGTTGACCACATACATGTGATAATGATCTTGCTTTCTTAAAACATTCGGCTCACATTCTTTCGACGATAAAATTTCCGGCCGGTGTGTCGTCGCCCCCCTTCTGCAATGCCAAGCCTTGTTCCCGCAGTTGTTGGGTCAATTGCCGAGCGCTGGCCTTCCGCCAGCTGACAAAAGCGGTGAGCTCATTCCTTCCTGTCATCCACGTCTCCTCAGAGCAAGCTACCGAGTTCCCATCATCCCCTGAGTCATCATACAGACCACCGTCCTTCATGTGTTACTGTGTTAAAAAAAAACAAAAAAAACGTCCACCCACATGTATCTGGATGTACTACAAGAAGGGATTTTCCCACTTTCTACTGGCGTCTGACGAGCATCCCTCTCCTGTCGGTGTGTATTACATCACAATACGTGATGGATTTATATAGTCCAGTATATAAGCTATTATATTATTATTTTTGCTATTATTATTATTATTATTATTATTATTATTATTATTATTATTATATACCTATTTACGAAGTGTGGATAGTTAAAAGAGTGAGGAATATTAAGTCTGAACTTGCTATGGGTTTAAATGTGCATGAAAAATATAAATAAACACATTAAATAAAACAGGATTACATAAACGGGGGGGTGAGCAACATACAACAAATAACAACAGATGACACAAATCCTAAACGGTGCTTCAAAATAATAATCCTGGAACGTTGCAGCATATGGATGCCATATGGACATTTAAAACGCTCTTCAGATGAAAAATCCTCACAATTTAGCAATTGAACATATAGCTAATAGCTCTCTCGCTCTCTCTCGTTCTCGCTCTCCCTTATTTATGCCCCGTAGGTAGGGAGGAGTCGCACTACCCACCAGAGGAATTGGAGCGACAGCTGCCCTGTGCTGTTTGTGCTATTTTCACACTGAGCACATATTGCCTTGGTTACAATTGGTGAGCGATGACGAAAAGGACATAGTCATCCGATGCCTCTTAAAAGTCCTGTCCTGCCTTATCCAGTACAACAGTGCCCTTCTCGCCGCCCTGCCATCCTGAAGCTGATTATTGTCGTGGTGAGACTTGTTGTAAGCGTAACTAACGTGATAAACTATTCTCATCTTCCAAGCAAGTTATTTTTTCCCCTCCCGTCTGAACATTCTCCCAGCAGTCTTCAGCAATCAAGACGTTGCTTTGGGTGGGGATTTTTGTCCCACGATATTGGAAACACCCTCGGATTCAATGAATCAACCCTCATGTTGACTTTACTTAATGAAAACTGATGTGCTGCTTATACCGCCCATGTGTAATGAGTTTAATAGCAATGCACATATACAGTAATGGACACAATATCTCAATTAAATGACAGAAATACACAAATATATTCAAATATATTAAACGACCGAGAAATATGCACAGGTATTCACCTTCACATTCACTTTTTTTGGGGTTTGGTGTAAATCGGCGAAAATGCACTGAGAAAATGAGCTGAAGGAAAAGTCACCCCTGACCCGAAGCTTGCACTGCCTGACATTAGATCGCGGAGATCTAAAACACAATATTAAGATTATCAAAGCTATAACTAATCAGGGATTCAATATATGAGGGAGAATCAAATACTAAAGGTGATTTTAAAATTGCGCAGTAACCCTGAGAGTAAAACACAAAACATGCGAAGAAGAAATTCAAAAGTCAGTCCTCCCCCAAGAAAATCATCTTAAAGTTCTTTTGGGGCATGAAGGTTCCTATTCTGGGGCATTTCCAAGCGCGTGGACAAACACTGAACAGTGTAAATTCCTGTACATTGCTGTGAAATGAACTTCAACCTGCAATACGCAGCAAAAGAAGAGGAACGCTGTCCAAAACAGTCTTGCTGGACCAGGACAACGACAGCGCACCGGCTCGGGTTCAACAAACACTTATGGGGGTGATGGTCAAGTGTCCACAAGCGTTTGGCCACACAGTCTTCCTGTATGATCAGAAATCTTATTTTCAGCCTTAAAAGCGACTAGATAACTTCAGCTTAATACGAGATAAGAAGTCCAAGGTTAAAACTGTGCAAAACCCAGACATGTCAGGCAAACCCTGGCCCACGGGAGTAAGCCAAGAAAACTTTTTTGACGTGGAACACCGAGGACAAAGGAGGTCAACAGATGAAGAAAACAAAGAGTGTAAGGCACCGGTGGCCGATTCAAATGGTGGAGAGGAAAAGGAGTCGGGGTGTGATCGGGTTCTTAGGATGCTGAGACCTGCGGCAGGAGCAGATATCCAAAATAGGATATTTAAAAGATCTTTTATAAATATACGGTATTGGTCCTGTGAAATCTCGTTACTGGCTTACTCGTCCAACCAACACACCGAGATGTACAGCGTAGAATCCGGAGCTCCTCTCTGAGTCTCTCTGAGTCAGACTGCGCTCAGCACATTCACATCACACATTCATTAATCACACTAGTTTAGACTGTCTGGGAGGGGGTCATTTCTTTGGTAGCCTTTTATAAGGCCGTCGATAAATGTATTATGTCCAGAATAATCCATTTCATCCAAGAGGCAAATAAAAAAATTAATAAAAAAATAAAAAAATACATCACTGCAGTGCAGGTAAATAATGAGTAGAAGTACAACCAAATTAAATTCGTCACTGTGCTTAATATCTCCAAGAAGAAATCTGGATCATGAGATGTATTACAGGGGCAGCACGGTGGCTAAGCAGTTAGCACTGTTGCTTCACAGCAAGAAGGTGAAGAGTGTAGGTCGACCTCAGTGCCTTTCTGTGTGAAGTTCACATGTTCTCCCTGTGTCCGTGTGGGTTTCCTCCGGGTACTCCGGTTTCCTCCCACAACCGCTAATTGGCGACTCCAAATTGGCCGTAGGTGTGAATCGTTTTATGTGCGCTGCCCTGTGGCGAATTGGTGACCTGCCCAGGGTGTAACCCTGCCTCTCTCTCACCCGAAGTCATCTGGGATTGGCTCCAGCTTCCCCCCCCTGTGACCCTGAACAGGATTAAGCAGTGGAAGATGAATAAAGGGATGTATTACATTTTACATGTCAACAGCTTCCATGAAACACAAAATATCCATTAGAATTTGTAAGAACTTTGCAAAAATAAATAAATAAATAAATAAGTAAATCACATCCTTAGCAGTATTAGCTGTCCATTCAAACTGTCCCCTATATTGTCTTGGATGTTGTCTTGTTGTTTAATCAGGATTCAACACTGATGATGCTAGAATATGTATCCTGTTAGGATGTGTGTCGTAAAATGAATAAAACCATGCTGATAATAAATTCCTAGTGAGCTACCACTAAGGACAAACCCTTACTTGCGAAATGTAAAAGAGTGTTTTGAATGAAATAGGTTTATGGGCATCCCAAGTTCTGCAGGTGATGTACAAAAGCAAGAAGCTCTAGAGTGCTTCATCTGAATTTCATTTTGATGTAGGAATTTCATGTTGGTATTCTCGACCGCAAGTCATCACTGTTAGTCACACTTACAAAACCACCACAGAAATGTAACCCAGGAACCACAGGATCCAATAACATGCAATGTTTTCCCTCTTACCCAAACACCCCCCTGCTCTTTAATAAAACTAATATTACTACACAAAGTAGTAGGTTCACGTTATCTTGGACGCTTAACTTATGATTAATCTTTAATTAAGTTCCAAGATGTGGATGGTATCTGAGACAAAAATGGAATTTAAATCTCCATCCTGGGTGCTCATACATTTATAGTTTCATTTCCTGTAAACGATTGATTACCTTTAAAATAAAGTGCTACAAATAGGAAATTAGTGAATTATTTTCTGTTTGCAGGAAAAAAAATTGATGAGTTGTCTGAACAGCCATATGAAACAGATCCAGGTGACAGTAATGTCAGCAGGCAATGCATGTTGGACGTTTTATACACAGACGCCATCATTATTGAAAAATGTATGCTGCTCAGCCATAGTTGATGGAGATCCCTCACAGAAGTACACTGATTCACTTGGAGTCACTCTGCACCGTCAGCGGCCTTACAACGGGGATTTATTTCAACAATCCACTCGACAGTCTGAAGACCCCTGTCCGAGGGCCCAGGTCGACCTGAGCGGGATGCTGGTGATTGCTTTCCTTTTGAATTGTACGATCACTCTGTTGACTGGAACAAGAGGAACCCCAAGGTTTTGTGCGATCATACGCTGGCGAAGTCCACCCTCAGACTGACCCACAATACAAACTCTTTGAAAATCATACAACTCTTTGGCTTCTGGTGTTCGCCGCATGGCTAGTCGCTCTAAACTATTAATACACAGTAATCTGAAATGAACAGTAATCAGATATTATCAAGTTTGAAGCACCAGGTGCTGTCCGGATGGATAAAACATAATGTCTTTGTAGTGTGTAGTGGTCAGTGATTGTGAGATGTGGCCTAAGTTGCCTATTTGATGATTTTAGACCCCTTTACCCCTTTCATTAAAAATGAAGCCGTGTGATGTGAGCAGTCATCTCACCACCAGTGTATTTATCTGAGTTGCACTTGTGGAATTGTTCTCGAAGACTAATCAATCAATAACTGATCTCCAGGATTAATCAATAATCATTACTGATCTCCAGGACTAATCACTGATCACCACTGATCTCCAGGACGAATCACTGATCACCACTGATCTCCAGGACTAATCACTGATCACCATTGATCTCCAGGACTAATCACTGATCACCACTGATCTCCAGGACGAATCACTGATCACCACTGATCTCCAGGACTAAT
>JAQLOM010172456.1:10000-11172 GCA_030068315.1 Chrysichthys thysi | reverse complement strand
AGGAGGCGCTGCGCGGTCGCAGATTCACCTCTGATGATGAAGTAAAGGAAGCGGGGCTCACCTGGCTTCAGGAGCAGGCGAAAAACTTCTTCTCTGTAGGAATCCAGAAGCTAGATGAACGACACAACAAATGCGTCGTCTTCATGGGGACTATGTGGAAGAAAAGCAACGTGTTCAATTTCTCACAGTTACATCTGTTAAAGTCGTTAAATATATTTTACCTTTACTTTTTTATTCTCCCTCGTCTCATAGATACTGTATATAACATAAATCCTATTGCATGACATGAATTATAAAGATAAAGATTCGTGTTGATTAGCTTAGCAAAAAACTCCTCAATCTTGTTTTGACCTTAACATAACTGGTTTTGTCACCAGTGCCCTGATGTTACGGCTCTATTTTCGGAACGAGACATGACATTGTGAACTGGCACACCATTCAAAATAATTCAGCCAGCATTATGAGCTGTTTTGTTTGTCCTGCCTCTGGGTTTGCACTTACTTTACGCTGTACCTCTAAAATTAAAATCAGCCAAACACCCATGGAGCCAAATGTGACATTTTTATTGGCGTTTTCACAGGCAAATGAGAGAAACACCAATATTTACGTATACTTAGGTCTAGGTTCAGTTTGGTGATGAGAACCTGCCCTTGCGGTGAGATGTTACGCAAACATAATGTTCCTGGAGCATCCGTCCTCATATTATAAGTCATTCCACTTGGCATCTCTTCATTGCATCCAACAGCAGCACGAGATCTGCGCTGTTTATTTGTAGACCAGACATTATTAATCAAGTCTGTAATATAACAAACCGGCGATGATGAACGATACCTATTAACCATAATAACAGTGTTCATGTTTGAAGAGCAGAAGAATCCTGACGCTTAAACGATTAAATCGCGAACGAAATGGACTTAAGGCCGCAGACATTATTGAGACGACATAATGGGATCATTTGTGCATTAGACGTGGAGGCCAGGTTTCTTTTGTGGTGATTTGTGATTTGACTCAGAAAGCTCCACGCACTCTGACAGCTGGATCGTGTGAATGGTGTTGAAACGCAGGTTTGATGAATGTAAACGGGGCTGTCTGCAGGCTGGCTTTACGCGTCGAACTGTGGAAGAACAGACTGTGGAGCGATGTTTGGGCAGCGTGCCACTACTCCAGGTGGG
>JAQLOM010172456.1:0-5000 GCA_030068315.1 Chrysichthys thysi | reverse complement strand
CCATCTTGCTCAGCTTTAGAATCTTTGAGTGAAACTTTTACCGGCGTATGGTCTTAGGTTTTGTCTCATCATTGAAATGATGTTTCAGTATTCAATAAAATAATAGCATGTTTATGGAATCATACAGCCTGTGAGCGTATGGTTATTGTTGCCATGACAGTCGTGAGAGCTCTGGCTTGCCTAGCGAGGTACAGGTTTTTTTGAGTGACTGCTCGAAGGTGTTCAGTGAGTGCAGCGAGCACTGCACTGAAGCTGGTTTTATATATGTATTGGGCATATGCTGCGCTGTCCAGATTCTCTCTTCCATTTCTCAAGAAATAAACACACAAAAAGGACAAAATGGGTATTTTATTACTCTGGAGTGAACCGAGAACCATGAACAATTGAATACACAGGTAGTCCTCAAGTTACGATGGAGATGTATTCCACTATTACCCATCATAAGCGGAAAATATTGTATGTCGATTGTCGAAGGCCACTGCTGAGCCTAGCTTGGGTGGCTTGGGTATCTTAGCCTAGCCTAGCTTAGCCTAGCCTACCCAGGAGTCTTTTCCTGTCGGAGACATGCTGGGGTGGTTAGAAGAGCTGCTTTTGAATTAAAATGAGCTCTTGAAGCACACACAAAAAACCCTGTGGTAATGCACTGTACGGTACGCCGATACGCAAGGTAACTCCATGAGTTGCGTGAATGAATGAGGCATCACGCAAGGCAAGTGATGCGTACATCCGAGCGTCGTCCAAACATATCTTATGTCATGGGCTGTTATGCTGGCCTGCCTGTGATGCCTGCCCGCAGTCGACATCGTAACTTTGAAAAATCGTAAGGCGGGCCATCGTAACTCGGGGAGCACCTGTATCGGTTATATTTTTTTTCCGTCAAAGTCAGCTGAAGCCAATCTCTCAAACACAAGTCATCAGTAGTGCCATCAGTAAGGGAGTGCTTGTGGCTCCCAACATTGCTCGTAGGTACAGCGAAATTTTATTAAATAAAAATGCTCGTGACTCATAGCCTCAGACGCTCGTGGGTACAGGGAACACTCTATGTACGATTCTACCAAGCTTATAGTCCTTAACATGTCAATTTTGTAGCTCTAAAGGCCTTTCGATGTCTTAAAAGAAAAGAAAATAACCTGTTAACATCCCTATCTTCATCCCATGTGCACATTTAGTGTCTCTCCCACATTCACGTGTGTATACAGTGTGAATATATGTATGAACTAAAGTACTGCTAGAGTTTATTACAGTTTTTGGTGTTATTTTTGTAGCAAAACTTGTCTTGTTTTTTTTTTTTTGTCTTTCTGTGGTCTTAAAACGGTCTTAGATATGAAGTTAAAATCCGTGCCGCGACCCTGGACGATATTTGACACTTCGAATTGTTTTTGTAACGTTGTCGTGTGTTTAATCCTGAACCAGTATATTTAATAGAAAGTGATTTTGTGGTTTAATCAGGCCGTAATCACACACTGTGGTGTTTTTTTCACGTTACTGTTGAGGATGTCGGCCGATGTGAGTCACTCAGTTTCCATGAGTAACACTTATCAGCCATACACGCAATGGCACATGTCCGAAGAGTGGAAACAGTGCAGTTCCTCTAAATCTTCTGTATCCTGTTAGTCTAGTGTTTCAGTATTTTTTTTTTTCCCCCCAAACACCCTTTTCTGTCTGGAAGGGTGTGGAGAGGAAACCGGAGACACAAAACATAAAAGCGAGTGAGAAAGCTCACAAAGGAACTCCCGGAATAATATTTCATTTCATAACAAGTTATTATGTCGCACACAGAGGCGGTTTCTATATCGTGTACATGCAGAGTTTAGGATTAGCGTAAAGCTTTCTGCGGAGTCTGGCACAAGCCACGTCTGCCCTCAGCGCTGTAGACCGAGGCATGGTAAAGCGTGGGAGAAGGTACAGAGAAGGTACAGATTGACAAATTTAATTTAAAAAAAAAAAATAGCAGACATGCTGAAAGAGACCTGAAGTGAATTGAGCCCCAGGGGAAATCATGTCCCTGTCCCCTCGTTGGCCCTCCAGCACATCCTCTCGACTTCCTGTTGGCACCCAATTGTTGAGACTAACCCTGGGCTGAGCTATGGCTCTTCAGAGGAACCAGTGATGACCCATATGTAGCATTTAAAATCCTCGTTAACTCATATTTCAAAATGACTAGGTTTAAAGGTTTCACTTTTTTTTGCTTTGGTGTTTTTAAAGGAGTTCAGTTCAACCAAAAAAACAAAAACGGCTAAAAATAATGCATCAATACTTGGTTTTGTGAAGCTACGAGCCAACCCCTGCCTGGTCTGAGTGTTTGTTCACGTATCTTGTGTGCCGTCCGGTCGATTCGAACCCAGCAGTCACACAGGTCTCGGACCATCTGAGCAACGTGATCTCGATACGGCTCCAGTCAAACGCGAGCATTTACCCAAATACAAGATGTAAACAAAGCGCGCTGTGGGTTTCGGCTTGTGGACAATGTTTTCCTGTTGCCGTGAACACGCGAGGCTGGGAGGACCAAGCTGCGGAAATGCGATGCGGTCAAAGGGAAAATAAACGATATGCTATACACGCAGTAAACAACGCGCACAGCAATAAACACCACACACAATGTTGTAAACTAGTTATTTCTCTAACGGTCACAGGAATATTTTTCAGTGTCGGTATTCTCCGTGCTAGGGTGATTTATTTTTAATTTTACTTTTCTTTTTTTTTTTTCCCCCTTAATGATTGATATGCAAACATATTTCTGTAGATTCCACACATAAACCAGTAAAGGTTTGTTTCCGGTGTTTTTTTGTTTTTTTTGTTTTTTTTTTTGTTTTCTGAGCGGAGTTTTGCGCATTCGTGTTCAGGCCCTAACACCTTTCTCCCAGCATTTTTATGTTGTTTTTTAAAACGGTGCAGTCACTGATTGTGGAAAAAAGTTTGTTGATATTTGAGCTCAACAGCCGAACAAATACACACCTCCCTTCAGTTCTCCTAGACAAGCCCCGCCCCCCTAAATTCATGGACACGTGTCGACAGCCCCATCTCTCTCTCTAGTATTGACGATGGCACCTTTAAGTGTCCACACGTGCAAAAATCAAACGGCGACCAAAACCACAAGTACAGGTAGTCCTCACGTTACGATGGAGATGCGTTCTGCTATAACCATCATAAGTGGAAAATATCGTAGGTCGAAGGTCGTAGGCCACTGCTTAGCCTAGCTTGGCCTAGCCTATCCAGGAGTCTTTTCCTGTAGAAGACATGCTTAAATTAGTTCTTGAAACACACACACAAAACAAAACAAAAAACCGCATAGTAGTGCACTGTACAGTACACCGATACACAAGGTACCTCCGTGAATATACAGTAAGAGGCCTCGAATTGACTACAGGGCATGGATTGCTGCACTTTTATATCTGTAATCTACTGTGTAGTTACTGTAGTTACAGAGTGAGGCATCACGCAAGGTGAGTGACTCATACATCTGGGCGTTGTCCGAACGCATTGTGCGCCACCGCCGTTACGCTGGCTTGCCAGCGATGGCTGCCCACGATACTTAAGTATTTTCTAAATATTTTACAATTTTTAGCGTATCACAATCGAAATTGTACGTCGGGCCATCGTAACTAGGGGAGCACCTGTATCAGTAAGGCGGGCCTTGTTTAGCAGAGTGGACGTGACCGGATTCGTTGGTAAATCATTCCAGTGAGCTTAAATTTTCAGAAAAAAACCCATTCATAGCCTGCTCGTGCTCCTGAGTGTACGTAAATTTACACAAGAGAAGACTAACATGGACCTTGCCTCGAATTGACTTCAGGGTATGGATTGCTGCACTTTTATATCTGTAATCTACTGTGTAGTTAAAATGTTTTATTTTTTTATTAAACGTTTACAACTCTATCAAATACACGTTACATTACATTACCGTCATTTTGGCAGACGCCCTTATCCAGAGCGACTTTATCTCATTTATACACCTGAACGGTTGAGAGTTAAGGACCTTGCTCAAGGGCCCAGCAGGGGCAGCTTGGCGGTGCTGGGAGTTGAATTCCCGACCTTCCGATGAGCAGTGCAGTGTCCTTACGCTAGCTCACACGGTCAGGGATTACCATCAGGACCATCCAGAGCACGTGGTGAAAACCACAAAAGAAAAGAAAAATTAATTAATTAATAATATAATATAATG
This sequence comes from Chrysichthys thysi, assembly GCA_030068315.1. Taxonomy (NCBI): domain Eukaryota; kingdom Metazoa; phylum Chordata; class Actinopteri; order Siluriformes; family Claroteidae; genus Chrysichthys; species Chrysichthys thysi. The sequence goes on along the minus strand of JAQLOM010172456.1, from coordinate 838 downwards.
CATGCATACACATCTAAACAGACACAAACGCAGTAATCCCCCACTATATTGCGGTTCACATTTCGTGGATTTTTCTTTTTGTTTTGCGGCTTTCCCCGGTATTTCGCAGCATCCGAATTGTTTTTATGGGTTTTTCAATGGTGGAATCGGTGAAACAGTTGTTTCTTGATTCAGTTGCTTATTTCGTTACAGTACCATCTGTTGTTTGACAACGATAGTGGTCCTGAAATCCAATCTGAGCCTGCTGCTCCTGTAGAAACAAGCATGATGAAACACACACACAAATACACTCGTGCTGTTTCGCTGATTAGCTCATACATGTGTGTTTTCATTTATTGTTTTCCAGGACCTGGAGCGACAGAAGTACATCTACACTAAGGGGTGTGTGGGACAGTTCGAAAAGTGGCTGCAGGACAATTTGATCGTCGTTGCTGGAGTCTTCGTCGGTATTGCACTACTGCAAGTAAGAGTCCCTTCACCTCCTAAGAGAAGCTAGTGGAACGATACGACACACGCGTCGGGTTTTATTTTGTTTCGTCCTATCTACGGGACAGTGGACCCTCAGCTCACGAACTGAATTCGTTCAGAGACTCTGTGATGTTTTTAAAGTGTGTTATGGGTTTGTGTTGTAATAAAACATGGAATAAAATGGAAATAACCTTAATTATAGAAAAATAAACCTAAGTGAAATAAACAGATGATTTTAATGCAAGTTCCCTTTGCGGTTGAGACGTAGTTGCTGGCGTAGGTGGACGGTGGCATAGGGATATGGTGGCGCTTCTCATGTTTTGTGATTATTTCTTTCTTTATTTCAACTGTTATACGCTTAGGCTTCTTA
>JAQLOM010172441.1:10000-11172 GCA_030068315.1 Chrysichthys thysi | reverse complement strand
GGAACACACACATATCTGTGTGTGTGTGTGTGTGTGTGTGTGTGTGTGTGTGTGTGTGTGTGTGTGTGTGTATGTCTGGCTTAGTTGTGTTTTTATGTTCTAAATGATGATTCTATACCTGTGTTAGGATCAGGACGTGTCTTAGACTACAGAGTGTCTCCACTTACACTAAAATCCAGGTTACTTCACTGTTGTAGGAACAGAAGTGTGTTGTAACCTGAGGACCCCCTGTATGACCTGCTAGATCCAACTCTACATTAGATACATTACTATAATAAATGAGACCAGAGCATTTAAACATTCACTAAAGTTCAGGGAAATGTCTACACTGAATATTTTATTGTCTGGTTACCTTTAAAGTGAAGCTCTGACTTGTACCAGCTGTTGAATCTGCTGCTAGTGCAACAGAAGCATTGTGTCCTTGGATGACGGTGTTGATGGAGTTAATAAAACTGGATTTTCCTGCTCCGACTGGGCCGTGAAGCAGAATCTTAAAATCACTGACTTCTGCAGTGCTCGGACGGAACTCCTTCAGGAATCTCAACATTAGATTTTTGTTATTGTCACTGTTTAAGAAATAAACCCAGAGAGTCACATATTTTCTTACAGTCACCTTGATCTATTAATTACAGCTTTATGCCACAGTGATCTTGGATTTGTTTCTTTTTGCAGTCATTGGTATTACCTCCACATCACTGGCCTCCATGGATGATCCAGTTCTGTGAAAAAAAAATAATAATTAATTCAATGTCATATGACTTTCTGATGAAACTATATATTTTTATTTCAATGGTTTTGATTGAGAATCAGGTTTCAGCAGTAACTTACCAGGATTTGGGTTTGGCCTTCGGGGTGGGCTTGGGCTTCGGGGTGGGCTTGGGCTTCGGGGTCGTCTTCCCAAGCCAAAAACATCACCAAGCTGCAATATCAAAATAAACTAATCATATATTTCACTGCTCTGTAACAAATTTAAATAGAGAATATTGTAGTATTAACACTGTATTCTGACAAACTCATAAACTATGATGATTTAAGAAGTGAGAAATGTTATCAAAGCCTAACCTACTGGTTTGGGTTACCAACTGTTATTATTTCTAATTGTAGTCAATTTTCTTACCTCCCGAAACCAATCCATGACTGAGGCTTCTGTGAAGAACAGCACGTCTAGTTCT
>JAQLOM010172441.1:0-5000 GCA_030068315.1 Chrysichthys thysi | reverse complement strand
TGAGATGGCCACGGCCAGTAGCATGGCTGCGGCGCTGGCGAGTAAAACCAAAACGAAGAAAAAACACTTCGTGGCTCAGAAAGTGAAGCTGTTTCGAGCCAGCGACCCTCTGCTCAGTGTGCTCATGTGGGGAGTCAACCATTCGGTAAGTGCTGCACACAGGACCGCCTCATCACCCCCTGCTCTGCGGGAAGGGCTGCACGACACACACACACACACACACACATATATATATATATATATATATATTTGTGTGTGTGTGTATATATGTGCATATGTGTACACACATGTATACATACATATATACGTTCATACGTCGTACCATGCAACAGGAGTGTGTGTGTGTGTGTGCGTGTGTGCGTGCTTAAAGGTATAACGGTTTGTCATTTTCCTGGTATGATATGAATCCAGTCTGAAAAGATCACGGTTTTCATGCAATCAGCGCATTAATCAACCCTTTAAAAAAGATTAAATGAATAGTCTCACACACGAGCTCATGTTGGAGTGCGTTTCCCTCGTCTAGTTTACACCAAATCCATGATTTCTGCTCGTTAGCAAGAAGAAAGGTTTGAGAGGGATGTTTCTGTAAGTAAGTAAGTAAGTAAGTAAATAAATCCCAGAGGTTGTCAGGATTTATCACGTCGTGCTGAGCCAAAATAGGGAAAGAAAACAACTAGCCAGGGTGGAGGCAGGTGTGTGTGTTTGTGTGTTTGTTTGTTTGTTTAGATCTGGTGAGCAATGCTGTGTTCCTCTGTGTGTGTGAGCTGGTGTGTACTACACAGGAGTGTCAGAACTGGTAGTGGTCTTACAGCCGGAGCAGGTTACCCAGCCAGAGACAGAGAGTTTTCCTCCCGTGCGGTCCATGTCTCCTGCACGGAGAAATCAAAAACTACTAGTGCGATGTAATGAATCGTGGGAAAGTGGGTGAGAAAGAACCCCCGGATTAAGGAATGTGATCAGTTTACAAGAAAGAGTTGGTTGAGAATAATAATCGGAAATGCATTTTAATCTGTGTTTTCAATTGGGGGGGAAAAAACGTCCAGGGCCAGAGAGTCTGTCGTGGTCTTCTGCAGTCGTGGCACGTCCGCCTCAGGGTTTTGCACCGTGCTTTCCGAGATGCTCTTCTGGTTATTTGAGTTAGCATAGAAACTTCCAGTCATCTCAAACCATGCTGGTCGTTCTCCTCTGACCCGTCTCATCAACCGCCAGGGCATTTCTGCACGCAGAACTGGACGTTTTGGGGTTTTTTTGTTGTTGTTTTGTCGCACCAGGAAAACATGATGTTTCTCAGATATGTTGCTTGAAACCAACAAACCTGGCAACATCACAGTCACGGAGCTTGCATCTTTTCTTTTTCCCGGGGTCTGTGGGATTCTGTGTGCGGCGCTCCTGTCAGATGATTGGCTGAGTGATAATTATGGAAATTACCAGGTTTACAGGTGATCCTATTAAAGTGGACAACGAGTTTAATGTGTATATCTACTCCATGTTGTCATTTATATGTTAATGTCCAGAGTAAAATGTACATTGGGTAAATAAAGGGTTGTCACAGAGCAATATTTGGGTATCCTTAGATGTTGCTAGGGCTTGTTTTTGTTTGTTTGTTAGTTTTTGTTTGTTTTGCACCCCAGCAACACATTCTGGGTGTAATTTTTGTCTGCTGTTCTATTGTCATCCACTGCAGTTATGAACTTATCAGTGTTTTTCGGGAATTCACCATGAGTCAGTAAGCGTTTGGTTTCCTGTTGAGCCATTTCAGTACCTCATGATAAATGCCAAGTGTGCGCATTATATAATAAAACAGAGCTGATGAGTACCGTCTCATTTCACTTTCTGTTTATCTGCGAAGAACCGGCCCTCCTGATTTTTGGCATTTCAGTCTGTTGTAATAAAAATCCCAGGTCTTATGTAAATACAGGGGGTCCTCGGGTTATGACGCAGATCTGTTCCTACAACAGTGCCGTAAATTGAATTTTGGTGTAAGTGGAAACGCACCCTCGCCTAAGTCACGTCCCGATCCTAACACAGTTGTAAAATCACCTAGAACATAAAAGCACAACTGAGTCGAAGGAAAAGGAGATAAATATCCTGTACTGTACACGGCACTGTAGGATCAGAAACACTGACATTCGATCGATCTCCATGGCTGTTTCTCCCTTTTCTGATCTCTTTACAATGTCAAATTTCACTCCCATCCTGATGGCTTTCCTCTCCGTCGAAGCACGACCATCTGAAGACCCGGACTTTCGTGTAGGAGCCGTGATAAGGCACAAAAAGTCGCCAAACAAAGCAACACAATTGGACCACTCGTGCTTGTTTTTACAGTCAACTTCGCCAACTTCCTCACTCGTACGCCGTGTTCCTGCATATTCTTCCGCCGCGCACAAACAAAGTAGTTCGCCCAGGTAGTCCGTAAGTACGACGCTAACACCATAAACCCAAACACTCATGTCTCAAGTGTCGTAAACTCGAAACATCGCACTTCGAGACTGTCGTAACCCAAGGACCCCCTGTAGGTTTAACCGTTATGAATATAAAAGCCGCGTCACTAATGATTCCAATGATGAATCCCACCTCACCGCTGCAAATTGCAAATATTGCATGCGATGTTCCACAAAAAGGGTTGTGAAACAAACCGCTGTTTGTTTGTAAACACAGCATCAGAATCATAATCCTTGAAACTGCAGTTCCTTTTTCAGGTTTACACAAACAAAAACGTGAAAAACACGTCAGAGAAAAGTAACACCTCATACGGCTTTCACGCGAGCGCTCGTCCTTTTCGTGCCGTCCTGCGAATCGTTATTCTGCAGCCTGTTCTTTACGCCCAGTTTTACAGGTTCATAAATTGCACCCCGTTTGACTTTTCCAGCTGCACCTTGTGCTGAAAGAGTCATAGGCGCCTCCCCGTGGTTCACTTCAGCCCTGTGGAGGTATTCGTCCGCCCGCCCGTGCTGCGCACCGCTGCGGGCCTGCGATAAGATCAGATGCCTGTCGGGTAGGAATTTCCACAAACGCAAATCCTTCAATACGAATCTTAATTTAAGATCACAATATTATTATGCTCCATCTCATCTCTTATCTCTCCTATACTCGTCCGTAATCAAATGTCATCAAGGTACCTAGCAACTGGCAATGCCATCCAAGCTGCTCGATGTAAACTGAACGCTACCACAGACGTACGTATCTGTGTTTCGAATACAGTCCAGTGAAAATGACGGAAAAGCCATTATTTTCAGCCAGGTGCAGTGGCGTAGCGAAGCATGTCGGATTAGGCGTCGTTTTTAACCGGCCCTTGGTGTTTCTGAGACTTGTCAGCGCAATACCCTGGCACGACTCCATGGAGATGCTGTTCAGCATTATTTCTGTCTGCTTTTACAAGCCTTGCAATCCGTCAGCACTTGTTTTCACCGCCTGCAGATTGAATAACTGTTAAATAATGCCTTGATGCTAGTAAACAACTGTTCTGGGGCGCCACTGCTTCCCATGCGAACGACACGTTATAACGTCAGTGGAAAAGCTAATGGAAGACACCACGCTGCAGAAAGGTGAAAGTCGGAAAGTTGAGGCAATTTTTGGTGATTCTGGCGGTGTAGGTTGTTTGTGTAATACCGGATTACCATTTAAGATTAAATCAGGAATTTAGGAACTTCTTATAGCTGTTGTCCTAAATGGGATCCTGTAATCACGATGGTTACTAAAGAGATAACTGCAACATGAACGTGTAAACTAGGCCTCTCATCTGTGACTCCAAGATCCGTAAGTTTAGAGGTCAGTCACAGGTCCAGATTTACCCGTCTGAGTAGAAATCTGGAGTTCACTGGGGGATTTCTGTACCATGGCTTGAGCACTGAGAGTTCCTGTATAGAGCTGAGAGATTTGGGCAGTGTGCATGTCGGTAATCCTGCGCAGGACGCTCGACTGCTTCTTCACCAGACTGGGCAAACCACATCGCTTTGTTGTGCCATGACTTCGATCTCGATTAAGGAAGATGGCCGCCATGTGATGTGAGCATGGTGTAAAGCGTAATGCACGCTACCGTTGGGTTTAAGATTGGGAGTCGTTTTATGTTACATTATGTAAAGATTTTGACCTTATTTCACTACAAGTGGAGCCAACACTGCTCGAGTTATTATAAAGGTATTCTAAAGCAGAAGAATCTTATTCAAAGTACCGTACAGTCAGCTCTGGGAAAGTTTAGGATTGGGGGGAAAAAAAGTTTAGGTATAAATGTTTGTGTGATTTATCTAATAAAATGCAAGGGAGAATCAAAAAGTACAGGCAAAATTACTTTAACAGAGGTAACTGTGAGAACCTGAACACATGACTGTTCCACACAGTCCCCGTGTGAGATGACACATTTGTCGTATCGTTCCTCGAGCTCCTGGATTCCTCCAGAGAAGTTTTTCTTCTGCTCCCGAAGCCAGGTGAACCCCGCTTCCTTTACTTCATCATCATAGGTGAAACTGCGACCGTGCAGCGCCTCCTTCAGGGGACCGAAGACGTGATAATGGGTCAGCACCAGATCCGGGCTGGACGGAGAACGTGGGAGACATCGGAATCCAACCCGGTGTGCTGTCTCTATTGTCTCTGCTGCTGTATGAGGACGTGCATTGTCATGGTGCAGCAAGACTGTTTTGGCCAGCATTCCTCTTCTTTTGCTGCGTATTGCAGGTTTAAGGTCATTTCGCAGCAATGTACAGGAATTTATACTGTTCAGTGTTTGTCCATGCTCTTGGAGATGCACCAGAATAGGAACCTTCATGTTCCAAAAGAACTTTAGCGTGATTTTCTTGGGGAAGGACTGACTTTTGAATTTCTTCTTCGCCGGGGAAACGGATGTCTCCACTTCATGTGTCTTTTGCTCAACGGGTTATCACCTAATGTAAAAATTGCCTTTTTTGTAACTCTTTGATTGTTCCTCGTAATTGTACAACCCCGATTCCAAAAAAGTTGGGACAAAGTACAAATTGTAAATAAAAACGGAATGCAATGATGTGGAA
>JAQLOM010172423.1:0-11174 GCA_030068315.1 Chrysichthys thysi | reverse complement strand
TCTATCTATCTATCTATCTATCTATCTATCTATCTATCTATCTATCTATCTATCTATCTATCTATCTATCTATCCGCACATATATATCCTCATATATCCCTATGTCTCCCTAATGAGCAGCCTGTAGCGACAGTGGCAAGGAAAAACTCCCTGAGAGGACAAGAGGAGGAAACCTTAAGAGGAACCAGACTCAAAAGGAAACCCATCCTCATTTAGGTGACACCGGATAGTGCCATTATTACTAATTCAGTTCTATAACCATTACATTACATTACAGGCATTTGGCAGACGCTCCTATCCAGAGCGACGAACAACAAGTACAAAAGTCAGGTACAAGAATAGTAGAATTTCTAGGCAAAGGAATTATATGTGTTATTTTATCTAAAAGTACAGTTGTTTAGCACCAGATTCACTGCAGCCCAAACATAAAGTCTGCTAAGTTTCAGCTGATTGCCGATGAAATTTTTTAATTATTATTCTTCTAGGAGGTATTTTTGGTGTATGGTGCCATATACACACAGAAATAGATCTACTAAACACTTACATTTATGGATTTGGCAGACACCTTTACCCAGAGCCAGTTACATTTATTTTATGCATACAAGTAGCAGTTGAAGGTTCAGGGCCTGGCTCAAGGGCCCTGTATTGGCAGTTTGGCAGTGAACTCACAACCTTCGGAGCAGCTGTCCAATATCTTAACCACTGAGCTACCATTGCCCTCACTTATTTGCTATTACTTTTTTTTTGTCATTACTAAAGTGGAATTTGGAGCATTTCATTGTGATCTTGAAGCCTGGATTGTTGCAGGCTTGTTGTTGTTGTTGTTGTTGTTGTTTTTTTTTTGTTTTTTTTAAGAAAAAGTTTTAATTTAAAAACTTGCTTATGCATATCTTTCAAAGAATCTATTATCTTTAAATGTCAAATATGTCGTAAGCATTTTCTGCGTGCAGCAGTAAATTAATAAATAACAGAAATCTGCAAACTCATATGGAAATACATAGAAGAGAACACATGGGACAAAATATTGTGCGTGTTTGATTAGTATGTAAGTGTTTACTGAAAAGAAGGACTTCAACTGTTAAGTCTTTCAATAAAATAGATCACAGATCACAGGTGTACTAAACCTTCATTGTATATGGAAGTTGAATTCATTTCCAATAGGTGGCAGCATTTGCTCTCCTGTACACTTTACTTACCCACTTACTCGCATAATAACAACAACAACAACAACAATAATAATAATAATAATAATAATAATAATAATGCCAATTGACAGTAATATCTTTACACACACACACACACACACACGCACACGCACGCACGCACGCACGCACGCACACACACACACACACACACAGAGGCATATTTCTCTTACATGTCTAAATTTTCATGCTGCACTGGTAACTGAAATACTCTCTAATGTGCAGCATTAGACATGATGTTTGAAGTATGGAGTATTACAGCAGAAAATGGGATTGAGGATCAGGAGATTCATCAGTCGATGAAGTAAGGAGCTTCTGGAGAAGACTTCTTCAGGAACATAGAATCACAGTCAGAAATTAAATCTGAACCAGGAGCAGAGACGGAATTAGAATCTGAACCAGAAACAGAATCAGTAGTAGGGTCTTAATCAGAGTTAGAATTAGAAATGAATCAGTATCAGAGTTATTCGAGTATTAGAGAACAGAATCATTAGTACAGTCAGAGTCTGAATCGGAGTCAGAATCAGAAGCAATCAGTAGTAGAATCAGAAGCACAGTCAGAATTGGAATCAGAATCAGAAGTAGAGTCAGAATAAGAAACTCACTATCAGACGCAGAGCCAGAATCAGCAGCAATGTCAGAATCAGAATGAGAAAAAAGAATCAGTACCTGAATCAGAGTTAGTTTCAGCACAAATATTTGAATCAGAAATAGAATCACTAGCAGAATCAGAATGAGAATCAGACTCCGATTTCACCTCCTGCACTCTCAGCTGCCTGTCCCACAGCTGGTGAAGGAGTTGTGGCGCGTGGAAAGTTTACTGCCATCTGAAGGACTAGTATATCCATCACTCCTAAAACTATTCACCAGAGCAATAAAATAAAGTCCTTAATTCTCATGTTTAGCTGCCTGACTCAGCAATCACCTCAACTTTATTTTCTTTCTCCACTGTAGTGCTGATTACACGTCTTACAGGGGGTACAATAAACAACTCCTGCAGTAAACAACTCCCACAGTGATCCAGGTCACAACTGAACCTTTTTCAGCAATGCGACCATAAAAGTTCTTTTTTCCAAAACAAATTTACATTACTTGTCGCATAATGCATAGTGGAAGTTTCAAGCAGTGGAACAATGTCCAAAAAAAAAACAAAAAAAAGGTTTAGAAATGCATGGATCCAATCAACTGGGGACAAATTCTGTGTTTTACTGGCAATGTTGATTCCAATTATATTAAATAGCGCTTAAGAAACCTGTAAATTGAAGGTCTGGGTTATGATCAGTCTTTAATAAAATCACTCCATATCCAAAAATATATGAAATATCAGAACATGGTGAAAAACAGAAACTGAGTTAAGAACTATCATCTTTGTGCACTGGTGTGAGAATGTTTACAGTGAGAAAATCCCAGGGTGTCCCACTGAATCTTATAATTAATATCCAACAGAAAATATAGTACACTTTCTAGGACAAGGCTTAAATCTTATAACAAAGCTGTTCAGTGCCCGAATAATGCTATGCAGATTATTTATAAGTCTGTTGTCAGTGCGATCCTGGTACACAAGAGTGGGTGAGATTTACGTGTGACTGATGTATCCCAGGGGTTCTGATGGCTTGATCATTAATTAAATGTTGTTAACGAGCCAAAAGGCAATCAGACTCGCAGTCAGAGCCACCCAGCTTGACACTCCCGTACCAACTGTCCTGAGAAATGCCAAGGAACTTTTACTCTCGCTGAGGGTGTACCATAAAACACCATACAATTACACATTTCACATGCTATTCTGTATGACATTAAAGACCACACTGCACCAATATTAATCCGTGAAACCTTATAATCAACAGGGATCTTTCATTCGTTTTATTAAAGGTAGCCTTAAACAAATAAGTGGAACTCTAAGATAGAGGAATTCCCTCAGAAAGGGTCCCAAGTCGAACCCATGTAGGAAGCAAAGAATCTCAATTCAAATGAATTTTATTTGTATAGAGCGTTTAACAATGGATATTGCAACAAAGCGGGTTTGTAGTAATATAGAATAATGAGCAAGCCAGAGGTGAGAGCGGCAAAGACAAACTCTCTGAGAGGACACGAGGAAGAAACGTCGAGAGGAACCAGACTCAAAAGAGAACCCGTCCTCATCTGGATGAGACCGGATAGTGGGATTATAAATAATTTCATGTCTATAACTGTGGCTAAGTGGTTAGCACTGTGAGCACACAGCAAGAAGGTCCTAGGTTCGATCCCTGAGGTCACCACGGGCGCCTTTCTGGGTGGAACAGAAACAAACTGTATACTATACAGTCCAAAAAGACAATAGTGTAAACAGGAACTTATGAGCTTACTAGCTGATTCCCCAGTGGCTTCGCTCACTGAGTGCAAGGGAAAAAAAAAAAAAGTTTGTTAATTACCAATTTTATTTTTCAACAAATAGCGGTCGGACGTCATTTCCGTTTCAAAAGCGAAAAGAATTTTATACATTTAGATCAAAGTTTTCTTAAATAATTACTTACCAAATAGGTGTTTACTTCTTTTCAATATCAGTAAAATAACTCTCACACAAGTAATAACGATTTGTAAAAAGTGCCTTATAAATAACACGTACACACATTTCAAAACATATTGGTCCCTGCTGCTGCATTTCTTTTTTGTTCTTTTTGGTATAGTGGTTCCACGTACATGCAGTATAACTGTAGCTGCCCTCTAAACGGCCTCCCATTTTATTTAACAAGCGAAATCGGTCGATTCCTTAAACCTGCAAGGATGTGAAAGTATATTTGAGAGAATAATTATATATTCACCCTATAGCATTTTTGATAGATCGAAATATTATGTTTTTCCAGTAAGCATATAGTTGCACATTATGATCATTATGTGATTCAATTTATAGTAAAACACTAAAACAAAAAAGGAAAATTATATGCATTAGGTTTAAGTAGACATATAAAGATGCATATATGCATGTGTTTCTAATTAAAAGCAGGCTATTTAAGATTTTCTGCTGCGGTTAAGCTAGGCCCATTAAATGACTTTACTACACAGTCATGTTTGTGCACACTTTCCCACCCATACCACAAAATATACGTCTGCTGTAATCTATGGTCACTGGGTATATGAAGCAATTTACGCACAGTACTGACATTTTTAAAGCAGGGGTTGCCAAACTGGGGGTCATAAACCCATGTCAGGCTGCGTGATTTACAAATAAATGAAGAAGAATCTCACAATCTCCTTTTTTGTTTTACTCATTTATTTTACAAATAAATGCTTTGAATATCACTCTGATATGAAGATGGATTTTTAACATACATTTTTCACTTGGATTCACTTTAAAACAAGCCATATTTAAATGAAGATTATATCCGATTTTTTTCTATATACAGGTGCTCCCCGAGTTACGAAGGCCCGATTTATGATTTTATGATGACAATTGTGATCCGCTAAAATTTGTAAAATATTTAGAAAATATAAAAAATTTGTGGGCAGGCATCGCAGCAGGCCAGCATAACAGCGTATGACGTATGCAGACATTCAGATGACGCCGGACGACACCCGGAAGTACACGGCCAACACCCAGAAATACACGGCTGGCCCCCGGAAGTATATGGACAATGCCTCACTCTCTCCCACAACTCACAGAGTTACCTTGTGCATCGGTGTACTGTACAGTGCATTACAGCAGGTTTTTTGGTGATTATTAATGGAACAGCTTCAGCAGCGGCTGTCTGTAGCCGGAGCTCCTTATTTGTGTTGCGGCTGGACAGAGACACAGTGCTGCTGCCTCCACCAGGTGCGGACCTCTCTGACAAACTCTTGTCTTTTGACAGAGATGTGATTTAAATGAAGTCTCCAGTGAGTGTGTGGTCTTCTACAGGAAAAGACTCCTGGGTAGGCTAAGCTAAGATACACTAAGCTGGGCTAAGCTAGGCTAAGATACCAAAGCTAAGCTAAGGGGTTCAACATAGTGGTTCGACTTATGATATTTTCAACTTACGGTGGGTGTGGCGGAACGCATCTCCATCGTAACTTGAGGACTACCTGTATATATATATTTTTTACTTTGTTTGTTCATCCATCAACCTGCACTATTTCCTCAACCAGGCCCACTGGTTCACCGGAACAACCGTAATCAACAACAAACATAAAACTACACCTGAATTTCCGTAAGAACATATAAGTATGATGACTGTGTAATGAAAAGAAGAAAAAAAAAACAAGTGCAGGGCATGGCAGATGTATATGTGTGTCGGATGAGCTGGTTTGAACTATGATGAAGCCTGATTGAGCAGAAAGACTTTGATTCCAAATCTCCTTTTATTTCAATGGGGGAAAAAATGCATTGCCACCAATGGGTGAAAAAAGCATGAATGTAAAGCAAGAAAAAGACTAATGTGGGTCTCTGTCTAGCTGATTTCATGCAGGGCCAGATTATCCATATGGGCCAGGGGGCCGGGGCCCAGGGGCACCAACCATTCACAACCAGTGGGGGGGCACCTCATGACACAGGCTTTAAAAATATTTTTCGTAAATTTTTATGTTATTCATTTGAAATTGTTAAAAGGCCATACATAACTCGTCATGAACACTAATTTAATAATAATAATAATAATAATAATAATAATAATAATAATAATAAACAAATCATGATTACATGACCATTCATTCCCCCTCCCCAATCTGTCAGAGTTGAGTCAGTCCACAAGTATGTGCAATCATTGTATCATTTTTAAAAACCATTACAGAAAATGAATGAAAAATGGACAGACATCAATTGAGTGGTTGTGCAAAGAGAAAAAGAAAATAGATAAGGACTCTAGACATCTAGCCAAGATTCAAAATGTTCCAGCGATCGATCGGTTTTCTGTAAGAACATCAGGACCTGCGGTCACTAGCGGTGCTGAAGCCGAAGCTAGTGAAGACGGTAACGCTAGCGGGGGAGATGCTGCCTAAAATCTTTGACTTTGCTGGGCAGTGGTAGCTCAGGGGGTTGGGTACGTTGGGGCTCCTGTGAGGTTTAGTGCCCAGGGGCACCACATTGTCTTAACACGGGCCTGATTTCATGTACGTGTCGGGGGAGTTAATCTTAAGTTTGGTGGCTGTTTGATAAAAGAAAGTCTGTCTGATAAAATTCTGCTCATTTCAATGGGGAAAAATATGAGAAAAATAAAAAAAAGAGTAAAACAAGAATCAGTGGGTCATACCAAAGGCTGTATACATGAACACTATTTTGGGCACAGGACAGATGAGATGATGTTGGTCTGGGGTCAAAATCTCAAAAACTGCCCCAAAAAATGTGATATGACGGACAACAGTAGTGTGACCTCACAAGATTTATATGCATGGCATAAATGTGACATGAGTATGCATACAGTATGAATGTGTCACGAAAAATTTAATAAATAAATACGAAAGTATCCTTTAAATATCTCTTAAATAATGTTTGTGATATTTAATTGAGTGAAATAAAAAAAAAAACATTTTTTCGATAAATTGGCTGTCATAAATTTCCCCTTTGTGTGAATGACTGAACGATTGAGTGTGTGCGTGCTTATCCTGTGATGGACTCCTGTCCTATCCAGGGTGTATTCCAGACTCAACGGTGACCCTGACCCTAACCTGTGCAAATCTTTGCACTCAACAATGTACAGTGTATTATCCACTGACCATCCTCAGTAGATTCCATCACACGCGCTGCATAATTAAAGCAGCACACGAGTGGTTTAGCTCATATGACATGGATCAAATTCACATGGTGATCTGTCAGCAGGATCTTTGCTGAGTTTATCATCTCAGCTGCTTAATAAAGTCACCCAGTGAGACAACTGCACACCTTACCTGCTGTCTCCCCGTCCTCTGTGGACTTGCAGAAACACCTCCGCTCACAGGATCTGAACGCTGTCAGAGAGCCGCTCTGAGCGGAGAGGTTTAAATAGAGCGCTTGTAATTTATATTATAATAACACAGCAAAAATGATTCAACTGAATTAATATTCAATAAATCTTGTGTTTTATTTACAAAAAAAGATGTTTCGGGCATTTTCAGTTTCAGTTCATTAGTTCCAAGAAGACAGGCATGACGGCACAACGACAGTGAGACAAGGCCTCATAAGAAACCGCTAGAAATATAAATGTATTAATTGGAATCGTTTTAAAAGACAACCTAAATAACTTCAACCTGTTTGGGGGTTTTAATCACTCTACATGGTGACTCATGAATAATTCCTTGCTTATTAATATCTAAGCATGATAAGCTCATTGGGAAATAAAATTAAATCTGCTCGTTTCATTTGTTTTATGAGGTAGAAGTTCTGAGGTCATTTCTCCACTGCGAGCTTTAGTGCAAAGTTTATGAGCAGGAATGATTTCAAAAATTTTTTTTTTCAAAATGTTGATCCAAAATGTTGAAAATTGAATTTCTTCATTTCACTTCTCCTAATAAACCACATTATCAAATATTATGGCTTTGCGCTACTGCATGGCAATACTAATAGGCTAAAAGCCTGAAGCACTATCCTTCTTTAGATACTGCGAGTATTACAGACAGTGAACAACATCACTGAGAAACACAATAACCTTAAAAGAAAGTGCTAATCAGTGCTAGTCTAACCTGGCATTAGCAAAGAAATATAGCAAATTGATGTCAGCCAATTACCAAAATGTCATTTTAGGTATTAGATGGAGTTTGTGCCTCGCAGGGCAGCCTCATTCTCAGCATATGGAAACATTACTGAGTCAAATAAATAACGTATGATATAAATATATTCATGTTCATTTAAGCTGACCGAGATGATTGCACATATCTGCAGCTCAGCAGGTTCTCTGTAAAGCATGATTCGGATTGGACTATTAGTCTTTGTTTGAGACTTTCCTGGACTGGAATTTGGAAAGGAGAGTTACTCTAGAAAGTGTGTCTTTGTGGCTGTAATCTATAAAAAAGATGAACGAGCCATCGTACGTGCACTTCTACTGCGACTCTCTTGAGAACTATTTAAAAGTGAGCAGGTCTTTGGGAGTGATGACAGAATGAAAAATGGCGGAAAAGTCCATACGTTGCACAGCCGAGAAGAAGATACAGATAGCATGGGGAAATAGTTCTGTATCAGATTTTTTCGGGGTCAGGATGAGCATGAATCATCTGAAAGTATGCTGGGAAATATCTTAATATGTAGCAGGAAAAAATGAGAAAATGTAGACATGGGACAACAGGTAAAACTGAGATTTTAGCTAGCTCTTGCATAATAATAATAATAATAATAATAATAATAATAATAATAATAATAATAATAATAATAATAATAATAATAATAATAGGACAACAGGTTAGTGTAGTGGGTAGCACTGTCGCTTCACAGCAAGAAGGTGCAGGTTTGAGCACGGGGTTTCTGTGTGGAGTTTGCATGTTCTCCCCGTGCCTGGTCGGATTTCCTCCAGGAACTCCGGTTTCCTCCCACAGCCCAAAGACATGCGCAGAGGGGATTAGTCTAATTGGCTACTCTAGATTATCTGTAGGTGTGAATGTGAGTGTGAATGGTTTTCTGTCTCTGTGTGTCGCCCTGAAGTTGACTGGTGTTGATTGGTGACCTGCCCAGGGTGTACCCCGTACTGACCTGAAGTCAGCTGGGATTGGCTAAAGCTTAAGTAAGTAAGTAAGTGATACTAGTGACTTATCACACATGAAACACACCACAGCACAGCACAGCGTGACACAGTGAAATTACTTCTCTGCATTTAACCCATTCACCAGGTGAAGCGGGGCAGCCGAACGGTGCAGCGCCCGGGGAGCAGTGCTTGGGGACGGCACCTTGCTCAGGGTACCTCAGTGTACCTTGTTGGTCCTGGGCCTTGAAACCACAACCTTCCGATTGAAGGGCCGATGCCCTGACCACTAGGCTACCACTGCCCCCCCCCTTTTCTTTCTTTTTTTTCTTTCTTTTTTTTTAAAGTAAGTTTGACCCTGAACAGGATAAAGTGGCATAGGATATGAACGAACAACAACAACAACAACAACAACAACAATAATAATAATAATAATAAAAGTTATAACCTTCCCAGCTTCATTAAATCTGTATACAGTATACACATAAATGGTTTGGCAGGGTGTAACTATTTTAGATTTTGGATGTGGATGCGAATATATTAGCACAGCCACTAAAATTACAAGGTTTAAATCATTAAATGTTACTGAACGTGTTGTTTGAGTTACTGCAGAAGTCATTATGTGTGTCCGAACAAGAAGTGCAAACAACTCCACACTGAAAAGACTCCGTTTAAAAATGTATTTTTATTCTTAGCCCTTTACTTCTGAGAATGTAAAGACTTAGGTGTTCGTATATTAGCACTCACTCATTCATTCCAGTTTAGTCTCTGCGTAGTTACAGGTTATTGAATGGTAATGTAAAGTGTTACCTGTAATATCAGAATCAAGCACATTTCATTTTATGTTGCACTAATGTCCAACAAGCTTTAGTGGAAATAATAATCATTGTGTTTGCTAACAGTGCTAAACCAAGCATGCAGGCCTTCCTCGTTTGGGCAATGCTACCCAAAATACCTGGAACTGAAAAAAATAAAAAATCTGAAATAACTTTAAGTTACTACTCCTAACGGAACTGTAGGCAATTTCTACAACCACTGAGTCACATCAAAAACATATCACTCTTCCTTTTTGTTAAGTGTTTCTTATATTTGATGTCATCAGTGAATTTCTGCTAATGTTTTAATATTTCTTCCTTTAAGTGATATAAATTGGACTAATGTGTCCAAGAAGTATCTGCCACATCTGGCTCCACTGTACATCGATCAGCCACTGCTCTCCATCTCATTCCTCATACAAAACACGGACTTTACAACTCTTGACACAAATCTGAACTCTAACACAACTGATTCGTATTTACACCCAATCACGTCAATGCATTTAAAGCACTAGGGTTCAAGGTTTTGCCATTTTGTTCCCCTTTTGCAGCTCTCAGCCATTACTATGAAGCTCCCACATTACTATATTCTCAAAATGGGACTTTAGCTGTGTTTCCATTAACCTGCGTAATGCGCAATCTGAAATTGTGAACTAAAACAACAAGTAATGGAAGCATGAACTTTGAAAAAAAAATCAAAATATTATGTAATTAAATTATATAATTAAATATTATATAATTAACGAGGGCTCCGTAAGAGCTATTGGAAATGGAAAAAAAATCTAGCTTGGATTGCATAGCATCACTGAGTGGAAACAATTGTGTGCTTTTTTTTTTTAAACCATCACTTCTATTTTGCACAAACCTGCAATGGCAATACATTCAGTGGATTTATGTTAAAGAGTGCAATCCATATAGAAAGCTGAGAGACAGAAGATTAAAGGCTTTCCTCAAGGGTCCTCCAGTGGCTATCTGGAAGTCCAGGGTTTTCAAACTGACAATATAATAAGATATATATAAGAGTTAAAATAAGCAAGGTCAAACAGTCCTGAAAAAGCATGAGCTTTTAAACTTGTTGACTCTGCCATGCTAGCGGATGTGCCTTCTCCATCCCAGGAACACAGTGGGTAACTGATTAGCATTTTGTTGGCAGTAATTTTGGCTCATGTCAACTCCAGCGTCACACTCATCTATTACAAAGTGATGTTCTTGAACGTTGGAGTAACTTCATGTCTCCTCAATCAATCCTTAACTAACTAAGTATATGAAGAAGTTGTGATGACAGTCTCAACATTACAATCAACAATTATCGACTTTGGTTTATAGATTTGGTATTTTTCTTCTTACATGGAAATTCCTCACATTGTTAAAGATAGAGACAGCTTGGTTCCAGAAGTGTCTCTCCAGCTCTTCATCCTGACTAATATTGCTTTAAGATTGTTTTAAATAGTTTAATGCATGACCAGCTATATGATATAGAACACAATAGCAACAAGATGCATGAATTTAGTTGTAATATATAATTCCCAGAAACACACACACACACACACACACACACACACACA
>JAQLOM010172386.1:0-11179 GCA_030068315.1 Chrysichthys thysi | reverse complement strand
AAATTTTATGCTATAGTGTTCGAAGGGCATGCTATAATTTAGAAAGAGCTCTTCGGGAGCTTTTTCATCTGACTTGGAGGCTGTATTTCTGCTATGGAGCTCATCGGGTTTCATTTTTTCACAGGAAACGTTTTGGGAGAATTTATACATGTATTAATTTCTAAGGCATAGTGATCCTGTAGTGTGTCAGGCTGACACTATTAGATCCCTGTTCACAGCGATTTTGGATGTACGATGGACCCTCGGCTCGCAAACGCATTGGATGGTGAACAAATCGGCGTACAAGCTAAATTCCTGAGCAGATTTTGTACCGACTGATGAACAAATCCTTGACTGCCGTACAGGCAGCCAACCCACGCTTCACGGTACAAACATTCAGCTCCGGTCAAGCACTCGTTGTGTGAACGTGTTCAACGCATTTTTTCATTGTGTTTCTCTGCATTTTTGCTCGATAAGCTTCATTATGGGTCCCAAGAAAGTAGAAATGGTAGTGAGAGTAAGAAGCCTAAGCGTATAACAGTTATAGAAATAAAGAAATAATCGCAAAATATGAGAACCGCCACCATATCCCTCCGCCAGCAGCTACGTATCCACCGCAAAGGTAACGTGCATTAAAATAATCTGTTTATTTACTTTTGCTTTATTTTTCTATAACTAGGGTTATTAAATTCCCCCACACACACACACACAAACCCATAATACACTTTAAATTAATTGAAATTAAATACTGCATTAATTCCAATGGGGGAAAAATTGATTCAGGGTGTTTCGGAACGAATCAAGTTTCTGAATTTAATTTTATACAGACAAACACACACAATGGTTTGCAGTGTTGATGATTGAGAAATAACGTATAGCCATTTCAGTTTACCTCTTTCACACTTCATTCCAAATATTTTGTCAATCAGTTCAAAGTATTGTGAATTTAACTTACATTCCTTGCAGGTAGCCATTTTGCACCATTTGAACCACACGCATCAATCATTTCAGACTACGCCTCCTACCCGTGTCTGACCTTGCACCAAAAGACATCAGACTCCGTGTGCTGAGACAGAAAGTGATTCGCTTTGCGATGGCTGCTACTCCTGCTCTGAGCCATGCTGCACTCGTTGCTTTGTGCGTTTTCATTACCACCACTGAGTCAGTGCCAGAAATCACATGAGCAAATTTATTTCAAATCAAAAAAGTCCAAATCAAATTCGAAGGTGATAAGCAGTTCATAAAACGCTAAACCGATAGCCAAGATTCCTTTACTTAACCTTGATGCTCCAGTACAATACTAAAAAATAAAAAATTCTGACACCAAGTCCTGTGTGTGTACCTGACTGCATGGACAGTGTAGGATGCACGTTGGGGTCCTGCAGGGAAACGTTCTCCACTAGAGGGCGCTCGAACTGAAGCTCTGCTTTAGGGTGGAGCTGACTGCCCCCACACATCACACACACATTGTTCACGTCACACAGTCTTGTTGAGGAACACACTCGCTGTACCTGAGAAAGGACGAGGTCACAATGCCCAGATCTCAATGTGGGTCATTTTATAATGCAGGACCGAGTTGTAATAACACACCAAACTGAAATGACTTATTTAATGGTCTTATTTACTTATTTAGCATGTTCCACTACTCAATTATGATCAGATACTACACTACACATCGTCCCCCCACACATCACACGAACATACCTTGCTGTTGAGGTTCTGCAGCATGCCAGGCTGGATGAGGCGTCGTCTTTTACAGCTGACCAGGGGTCGAACACGCGCAGCTGAACAGCCACTCTCTGGTGCCAGAGGAAGCTTCACATCTGATATTTCAGCCATGCTACAAGAGATCACAAAGATAACGGCACCACTCCTCCTTTAGTCAAAAATCTCTCAGGGCGTTTTACACACCAGGGTCCTTTCCACATACAGAAATTAGGGCCATTTCTTATTTTTGTGTGGCTTCTGAGATGAAGCCTTCACCCGTTATTACCTGTGGAAGAACTTGTTCATAGACCGGTCACTCTGAAATCTGTTGGTTTGGCTGAGGGCCCCTGTAGCATACTGGGACTTCACCTTTTCGGTCTTGGTTTGGTACGATGGGAAGGAGTCCCCTAGCTCCACTGAACCCTAAGGGACGAATTGATGAGACATCACCGTCAGACACTCAGACATTTAATATAACCGGCAAGTAACTTCATTATTAAAAGGTTGATCAGATTTAAGGCAATCTGAAAAAGTTGAGTGCAAGATTATTTGTCTCAGTATGCAAACGTAAGGCATGCGTGAATTCACATCTCAGAAATAAGCAGAGGAAAACTTATTTAGACGGGTTATGAAGCAAAGGGGCAAGCAACTAAAAATGTCTTATAACTATGCAATCTGCATTCTTAAAATATACACCTTCCTCAAAAGACATTATTCAGTCTATTCATTTGGACATACATTACCAACTGAATCACCGGATCCCGTCTCAGCTCTGCTGATCTTAGCTAGCTAGACTAAAAGTCCTGGTGTCCCCCTCGTCCTGCCTGTTTTACTATTTTCCTGCTTCTCATGACACAATTCAGCTCACGATCAGCCCCCTGTGAGCTGCAATGTTAAAGCAGGGCAGGATAATGCTGTACTCCAGGACCAGGGAATCTGTGATCCAAGTCTTTACTCCTGCTGCTCAGCAATCCTCCATGAATGACTCGGAGGCAGATTTCAGAGTGGCACTGCTGCCATCTAGCTGTCTCTGGTCTTCTTTCATTCACACATCAGGACACACGGTCTCCTTCCCTTACGTGTGGACTCACCTTGCTGGCGCGGATCTGCCGGTAGATATCGGTTTGCTGGCGGATGCGGTACTCCAGGTCTGAGATGTGCGCCTGCAGCCACGTCCACCGGCTTATGATGGAGGCTCTTTCCCGGGCGAAGCGGCCTTCCGCTCGTCTCCACCTGAGGCGCGCACACAAAAACAAACCTTTAAACAGCTGCACTCACCGATCCGGCTGAACACAGTGTTGCACTCGTACTGTAATATGCGCTGATGTTTTCATAACAAGTTCCAGCTGGTTGTGCATAGGCATTCAGACACCAAGTTATCCTTCTGAGGTATCAGGAATTCTGTTCGGGTGTTCGTTGGGGTCTACTGGCAGAAATTGGCAATATGAAAAAGAAAATCTGGATCAGGAAATATACGTGTGTGGGTAGTTTGTACTCTCAGGGGGGTCGGAAATGAAGTTCACAGGATAAAAAGACAGACAAATTGAGACTGACAACGGATACACACGTTAGCTTGGTAATAATAAATAAATAAATAAATAAATAAAAAAAAGCCACTGGTGACTGCTGCATCAGAAGCCCTTATCCACAAAGCAACTAGAAGCAAAAGATCCAATAACCCAGATACACGATCTACTTGTCCTGGATGCCCACGTTAAAGGATCCCGAACAATGCCAACACACTCTGTAGAACAAACCTACAGAGCAAGTTAATGTCCCAGTTTGAACTCCATGAGCACAGCCATAACATTTATATAAAAAAAATAAATAAATAAATAAAAAAAGATCCAGGCAAAAAGACTTCTGGCATGAGCTGAAGATAATACTAGAGTTATGCGCCGGAAGCACATGTATGGATAAATACGCCTAACAGACAGTCTTCCATTACTGTCGCTACAGACGGCGAACTGGTTATACGAGCCACTCAAGCTTGCTCATCACGCGGCATGCACACATGGCCTGTGTGACGAGTTCTGCATCTCTCCATGCCATCTGCCTTCCAAATAGCCTTCCAAAAAACATGGCCATTAAACCCTTCCACAGCAGAGGCTCTCTCTGCACCATCATGAAGTCCCTCTACATACAGAACACAAATCATTTTCATCTCATCGACGAGCCCTCATGCCCTGCACGCCGGGGCGGAGTCAGCCTGACAGAGAACTCTGCCATCAGGATAGAGAGATGTTTCAGCGCGGGATAAATTACGAACCGAACGAGTTTTCTGCAGTGACCCGTCAAAGGGGACACACTGACCCCACCCATGGCATTAAGAACACACCAACTGGTCGTAGTCGAGTGTTGTCATTTCTACTGTTGGTGGCAATACAGACAAATTAACGAACGAATGAGGTTATTAAACTACACTGCAAATGTTTTAACGGATGTTAGCTTTGTGTAGCTGGATGTAGCTCTGGTGGTGTAACACCACTCCTGTCGTGATTCGATTCATTTTTGCGATACTGGCGTCACAATACAAGTTGATCCTCAGAATGTTTTGAGCAAAGCTGCAACGAAGAAAAATGAACACTGAAAAGACTGCTGCCTTAAATTGTGTAAAATAATAATAATAATAATAATAATTATTATTATTATTATTATAGTATAAACACAATATATTTATTATGGTTATTTTTGTCTGTACGAAGCTAACCAAGAATTTGCTACAAAAGGGGGGGGGGGGGGGGTTAATATCAAACCATATAAAGGGGAACCTCTGGTCGCGAACTGAATTCATCCCGAGACTCTGTTTGTGACCTGGTTTGTTCACGACCCGAATCAATTTTTCCCATTGAAATGAGTATAAATAATGTTTCAGGCCTCAAAAACATGTTTTTAAAGTGTATTACGGGTTTGTGTGTGGCAATAAAACAGAATCAACTTAAAATAACCTTAATTATTTAAAAATAAACCTAAATGAAATAAACAGATGATTTTAATGCACGTTACCTTTGCAGTGGATACGCAGTTGCTGGCGGTTCTCATGTTTTACGTTTATTTTTTTATTTATTTTAACTGTTATACGCTTAGGCTTCTTACTCTCACTACCATTTCCACTTTCTTGAGACCCAGAATGAAGCTTCTAGAGCAAAAATGCAGAGAAACACAACAACAACAAAAAAAATGCTGAACATTTTTTTTTTTTAATGAGTTGGAAGCACGGGGGTGGGGGGGAGCAAAGTTTGAACAATCCTTAATTATACAAAAACTTACTGCAAAAAACCAAGAAAACGAACCTTGCATGAGTCAACTTCTGGTGTTAAGGAAGTGAGGAGGAAGATGGGCGGGGCGGAGGTTACTGTACAGCCAATGAACGCACGTCTGACCGAGACCGTCTTTGTTAGGTACGCAATACGCAAACAGAAAATGGGAAAACCTTGGCGCGTACGAAGCAGAAGGGGAAAACGTCCGGGCTGTGTTTGTTCAGCACCCGATTATGTGGTCGTGACCAGATACAAAATTTGACATTGTTTAGTTCAGGAACCGTTTTGTTCATGTTCGAGGCGTTTGTGACCAGAGGTTCCACTGTATTAAAGTTAGAAGTCTTGAAGAATCTGACCCAGGGAAAACAAATCAAAGCGAAACTTTGATCTCCACAACAGTAACCAAGGCATCATTTTCACAAACATAAGGTCTGTAGTCTCGTTCTCAAGCACAGTGGATCGTAGAGGTGTAGGGCTGCTGTGGTTTGAAAGCTCTTTGTAACTCTTAGCATATAGACCTAGAATTAGGGCTGGGCGATATGACCTAAAAAATTGTATCACGATATTTTCCAACATTTTCACGATAATGTATATCGTGATTTAAATATCGTTATGTTATGAAAATCACGTTCAGAGACAAAACAAGATGCAGGACATGCATCTCACAAGCTCTCGCGCAGACAGTAAGAATGTAATATAACAGGCCTAATGTTTAAAAAGCTAATTGTACACATGCTATTTCACACAGACTCTTCACTGATGTATTCATGGGGGGTAAAAACACTGCAGCTACCTGCTCATTTCAGATGGAAAGCTGATATTTCTGCGAAATCGCGATACTCTCGATATTCAGCCGGCTGACGATATGAATGGTCATATCGCGATAACGATAATTTATCGATATATTGCCCAGCCCTGCCTAGAATGCATGGCAGCCACTGTGATCCGGCGCACATCACCGTCCCCTCTTTCTACACGTGTTTTTGGACAGAAAGAGAACTCCGGTGTTTAAGCAGGGTAACTAAAAGCAGGCATTTCGTGGACGAGCTGGCCCACAGCATCGCTTCAGGTCTAAATCAGGATCGATCTGCAAACCAGACAGACCTGCTTTGTGTTTATGGCTTTTAATGGTGTCGTCCTAAGCATTATTCTAAGTGCATCATCATTCATTTATACCCTGGGACTTATATCTAACCACTATTCCTCCTGCATGAGAATAAAAGTCAGTGCTGCTCTCTGCAGCAAAACAGACATCTTTTATTCTTTTAAACCCTAATAGTGAATTCAGTGATTTAGAAATCTTGACCGAGTCGCATTACTTTAGCTGAGGCTGTGTTGAATGAGGAGATGTACCTTCAAGGGTTACCCATAGGTCATATTTTATACCATATAGTGATGTCTCTATATGATTTTCAATACAGCAAAAATAAGCACTGCCTCAACAGGCAATGGTTTAAACTTCAACTGAGAGAGAGAGAACACGCGCGCGCACACACACACACACACACACACACACACACACACACACACACACACACAAGAGCAAGAGAACAGGTGTGCGTTAGTGACTGCTATCCTAGCATACGTAATGCTGTTGAATGTACTGTTTAATACACAGATGCTCGAATCAAGGGCCTCGTATCGACTATGAGGCACCGCAGAGTGCTTGTACTTTTAGCTCATGTTCCTTAATGTTAATCAGATCTGCAAAAATGAACAGTATACAAACCCACCAATGTAGAAACATAGGTTTGACTGTTTTACGTGCATAAAAGACAAAACCTTTTTTAATCAAAAGAGCCTTTTAAAAAAAAAAAATAAATAAAATAAAAAAAAAAAAAAAAAAAGAGAGAGCTTGGTCGCTCCAACACTGGTTATGTTTCGTACTTGATTACTGCCAATACCAGAGCTCATAAAAGGAGAACAAAGGAAGCCGTCAGCCATACAATGAATCATCTACCGAGCCCAGTTTGAGAGACCACACCAGGCCGGCAGCAGACGCAGTCCTCGACAGCGATGTTCCCGGAGTCTTTACAACTGCTTACAGATGATAAGAGGTGACCAGAATACTGCGTCTCTTCTGCACGTGTCAAATTCAGCACAGACCTACGCTTTACGGGCAGTTTCTCCACGCCTCGCTCATGTTATTGACCACGTTTATTACAGAGCTGAGCCTTTTAGAGACGTTCTGCAGGGCTGGAAGAATAGTAGCGATACACACAGGAAGGCCTTTCTTTCGGACAGACAATGCAGAGAGATGGGCGGGAGGTCTAACAGGGTCAAGGCCACACTTAGCGGGAATGCTTGAGTCGGTACATACAAATGAGTGAGTGAGGAGGAGCATGAGAAAGAGGAGGATGGGGGGAGAAAAGAAAAAAGTAAGAAAGAAGAAAAAGAGGGGAGATGAACAAGAGGAGAGGACGGGGGGGGGGTATGCAAAGTGATTGGGTTCGGTTCAAAATGTAGGAGTGAGGAATCAGGCTGATTTATATATGCTGTTAACTACACGTACACGAATGCAAGATGGCTGCCGCACTCGACCTGCGGTCGCTCGGCACGTCTGCATAAATTAATCTGATTGATCAGTGTGGCGCAAAACAAACGGTGGCGGCAGTATAGCAGCATGCGACCAACGTTTCTTTAATCAAATCGCAAACTTGTGTACTATACCAAACCGTTACTGATAACTAACGTGATCAATTTACCCGTTACAGTTAGGGGATTTTCCCCCCTTTATTTTAGAAACCTTTTAATCCTACCAACAGGTCTGTAAAAGCCTTTGAACGTACAGTACGTATCTTGAGAGGAGATGTTTTAAAGAGAAATGGAGCTCATCTGTTTGTCTGACGTCCATGAGATCACTACACGTTACAGCTCGACTTAGAAACCAAATGGACACGCAAGGTGTGGCTCTGGCCTGCCATCTAGTGGATGCTGCTTTTAATTCTTGAGCCTGTACATAATGCATGCAAGTGAACATGCGAACAATGCCACTCATGTAACAGCTGTGCCCGCGCCCACATGGACATGTGGTGAAACTTTATTTGCACCTATTGTGGCAAGTAGTCGCTCTTGTGAATACCAGACTGCGCAAAAGCCCTCCTTTCCCTCAGCACCCGTACAAGCCACCACGGCAAACAACTGAGGCCGATGAATCCCGACATGCCACGACCCCAAGCGTGCACTTCCAATGAGTCATCCATCTGTAGGCAGTTCACAGAACAAATCCACAATAAACTACTGACACTGAACTGTAAGAAAGGCAGCACAACAATGAATGTCCTTCTCAGCCTCCGTTTCGACTCATCTCAGATCTCCTGGGAAGAGACGAGCTGAGCCGAGCCTACTACAAGCTTTAAACAACGGGACATGTCCTCACACAAACGTCGGAGCGAAAAACAAAAAACAAAACCACACACCTCAACGATCAGCAATCCAATACCAAGGTACTAGCGTACATCACCTCTGGGGTATTTACATGACAATTAAATTTCAAGCAATTCCAGTGAAGCAGAATGCTGTACGATGCCAAACTATGCTCTTTTCATAGCACTAGGTGGAGCTCATTTGGCTTCAGTTCCTGTGAACAGCTGCCCAATAGGCTGATGTCATCTACACTGAGTTCAGAAAGATTGGGCAAGCCAGGTTCAGCCAGCAAGAAGCAGAACGAGTTCAGCATTAACCCTACGTTTGACCTAGAAAGTCACAGGGAAACGAGTAAACATTCATTATCTGAATTCAGTCTCTGGGGGCAGAGGGACGCGTGTGAAACGACGCAGTGAAGCGACGACTCCAAAGATGAATCTACTCGTTTAGCTTTATTGTCAGCTTGCATTTAGCTCTTGTTCAACTGCATCAGGTGGCCAAAAAAATAAAGAAAAGCCATTTTCCTAAGTTAATTACAATATAAAAGAGAGAGAGAGAGAAAAAAAAAAAACAGTGATCTGTAAATCTGTTCACTAGAGAGCACATGTGTACCATCTCATAAGATCTTAAGAAAGCAGGAAAAGCCACACCCACAAGCCACAACAGTTGGAGGTGACAGTCAAATTCTAATGAAACTAGTGACTTTTCAGTCACTACAAAAAGTGAATCAGGGCTGAGATCCTGTATAAAGGGGACACCAGTTTGAAATCTGATCATTTAAAAACACCACAATATTTACACACACACACACACACACACACACACTTTTTTGCAGATTTCCATGGTGTTATAAAAAACAATTAAAATGGATTAGAATATTAATAATATATAAAATACAGTAGTGTATCTCATTTACACAAGAGACAAAGAACACAGCGTTGTTTATGAAAATGCCGGGTGAGGATACTGGGGGAAAAAAAAAAAAAAAAGACAAAAATATGGCTGGAGGAATGAGTCTGGCCAGTCAGAATGCCCTATTCATTTAACCTTGGTTGTGACGCTGGCTATGACACGTACAGTTGGGTAGACGCAACCAGCAATCGCCAACATCCCAGTTCTTCGCCGTAGCAGTACTCACTATAAGCGTGACATTTCTACAAATGCTACCCAGAATTCACCTCTCTATATGCTTTCAAATGTTTTGTGTGTTTGTGTCTAAAAAGTGTTTAAAGAGTGTGGGAGGATCATTTAGGGCTTAAACTATATATCCAAAAATAAATAAATAAATAAGAAGAAGAAAAAGGCGTATTTAGGGGTGACATCCGTGTAATCACGGAATTTCATCTTTTGCAGAAAGTTTTAGAATGTAACCCTCGTGAAAGACAGTGGTTTGCTGTACATTTTATATTTATTTTTATATTATATATACACATATATATATATTATATATACACACACACACACACACACACACACAAACAGTGGACCCTCAGCTCATGAACTTGATTCGTTTCTGTTTGTGAACCGATTTGTTTGCGACCCGAATCAATTTTTCCCCATTAAAATTAATGTAAATACAATTCATGTGTTTCAGCCCTCAAAATCATGTTTTTAAAGTGTATTATGGGTTTATGTGAAACAGAATAAAATTTAAATAACCTTAATTATAGAAAAATAAAACTAAATTAAATAAACAGAATTTTAATCTGTGTTACCTTTGCGGTTGATACAAAGTAGCTGGCGTAGATGGACAGAGGTGGAGGGATATGGTGGTGGTTCTCATGTTTTGTGATTTTTTTTTCTTAATTTCAATTCTTCTGTTCAACTGATTCATTCACTTAGGCTTTTTACTCTCACTACCATTTCCACTTTCTTGGGACCCACAATGAAGACTTAAAAAACAAAATTGCAGAGAAACAACGAAAAAAATTGTTTTAGGCACAAAAAAAAAAAATCAAAAAGTTTGAACGATCCTTGATTATACAAAAACTTACTGCAAACAACCAAGTAAACTAACCTTGCATGAGTCGACTTTTGGTGTTAAGGAAGTGAGGAGGAAGATGGGTGGGGAGGAGGTTACTGTACATTGAATGAACACACATCTGACTGAGACTGATTAAAGGGACACATGTGTCTTGAGTGGAGTGTGCTATACGCAAACAAAAAACATTGGCGTGTACAAAGCGGAAGGAGAAAATGGCTGGAGCTATGTTTGTTTGGCACCCAATTATGTGGTCATGACCAGATGCAAAATTGTGGTGAATTTTTTGGTTGGGAACCGATTTGTTTGTGTTTGGAGGCATTCGTGACCAGAGATTCTAGTGTGTGTGTACAGGGCATCGTTCCAGATATGGTCCCTCCAGCTCACATTTAAGACAGCCTGCAACAAGAGCCATCCACTGTCTTCTGTATCAAGGCAATTCAGTGCCCAGCTCTCACTTCCATACAGAAGTATGGACTCCGTAGTGGCACAGAAGAACTTGATCTTTAGTTCTCATGACAAGTCCGATTTCCACAATGGCATCATGTCGTTAAGCTCCTTCCATGAAAGCACCTTGTGGAGTTATCCCTTACTTGAAGTCACCCACTTCCTTGAGAGGAGTGCCTTTTCTCATTACCAATAGAAGGAAAGGTGTGTTATGTTAAAGGACATCACTTTGGTCTTTTGGACATTAACTGTGAGCCCTAGTCTCAGACACTCTTCCTCAAAAAGAAACAGCTATATATTTATCATATACAGTGGGGGAAAAAAGTATTTAGTCAGCCACCAATTATCAGATTATCAGTGGTCTTGTATGTCTTCTATTTTCTAATAATTGCTCCCACAGTTGATTTCTTCACACCAAGCTGCTTACCTATTGCAGATT
>JAQLOM010172357.1:0-11180 GCA_030068315.1 Chrysichthys thysi | reverse complement strand
AAACTTTCTTGTGTAAATATCTCATTTCACAACGTATATATCTGCGGCTTATAGTCTGGTGCGGCTAATATATGTGAAATGTTTTTTTTTTTTTTTCCTTTTAAATTTTAGTGGGTGCGCCGTATATTCCGATGCGCTCTGTAGTCCGGAAAATACGGTACTGGTTTTTGAGAGATGGGAGAAAACCCAAGATCGCGGAGTAATCCCACACAGACTAATACCAATTGGGATTACGTCCAATCGAGGAGCGTTGGGCTGTGATGTGGTAATGCAGCATTGTGCCTCTGTCTTTAATATCCTAGGTGACAAGATTTCAAAGCTATAGGGACTTTTGGCAGCACAAACTTGATCTCTTCGGCATTAACGTGCCAATTGAACAATTCTCCAAATGAACACACGGAGTATTAAGGGAATACCATTTCCACAAATATGGAAGAAATCAAATTCCACTTCATCCACATTCCCCTGGACTCCTCAGGTATTACATATGTCCTTTAATCCGTTAACTCAAGCTTTATATGCTTAACAGGCCTTACGTTAACTTATTGTAAACAACAATCTAAGGGTACGGGTGTGATTGTTTCAAAATACTGAAGGGATATGAAGGCTAAGTCCAAAAGATCCACCTCTTCACCAAGCACTTGAATTAAATTAGCTCTTTGTTTATCTAATAGTTAAAGAGATGTTATCTATTTACTATCTAAAGAACCCCTAAAACTAGCCTAGCAAAGTCAGTAAGAGGGTTTGATGGTCCTGTACACTGGGCTCTTGCTTAGAATTACTGTCTAGCCCAATGACTAAAAAGCATGGATTTAGAAATGAAGCCAACATTTCTCCACCATGTCAAATTCAGAGCCAGCCTCTGTGCGCGAGAAGTGAGAGTTGGAGTCAGGTCCTCACTGAGTACGCCCGTCTCCTCCTAATATCAAGGTCCAGAGCATCACCAAGGCCGACGATCACTTCATTCCCAAGCATATCTAGGCTTTCTTATGATATAGTTGAGAAAATAAAATATATGCTGATTGAGAAAAGTGACACGGAAAGCAGACTATTTTGTCATGGAATCACATGCGGATTGGCGGAGCTACACGTTATACCGCATCCAGCCAGCAGGGGCGCTAGCCCTGTAGTGGCTTCACTTTGTAAAGTCATTACACAGTAGAGTACCATGTTTTTCTTCTTACAGCTATTGGTCTAGCCTAATCAGTCCACAGCTAGTGAGTCAACAATCTCTTCAAAGAATGGTCTGCTATTAGTCCAACAAGTTTGGCAGGTAATGTTGTTTCCCCTGATGGATTTATTTGTACCGACTGTGTGTATCTACCTTTCTCTTAAACCTCCCACACACTGGCTTAACACATCAGTTCTCTCTGTTTATACTTGACTTTAATGACAGGTTTGTTTTGAAGCCGTTCCCAGATTGAACATGCAGCTCTCTCTTTAGTAAGCGACGCGTGATTGTGCATGAATACACAGCCGGGTTCTTTTCCTTAGATCATCTGCTTAGATATCTGGAGGCAAATATGGATTCAAATGCTGGCTGAAAAAGCTCTATTGTTCTACCTGACCACGGAATTGGGGTTTTTCAGGGACGAGAACTAATGCACTAATGAGAAGTGTTCAATTGAACATGACCACTGGATTTCAACCATGGCGACAGCGGTGCAAGAAAGTCCTGAAAAGTATGAAGGCCCATCGGAAGACTTATTATGCATAATTGTATAGGAAGGTAACAAGGCAAGCGGCGTGTGAAGCACAGCACGAGGCTACAGGGCTGAATCTGTCAGGGTAAATGTGGTAGCTTTTTTTCTCTCGGCGAGCGCGCATGTTGCAACGTGCCAGCCAACTCACACAGGCCTCTTTTGTTAGCAGCAGTGACGAGGCCAGGTTAGCAGATATTATGTGAAGTAAGCACATGTGGAGAAATCCCTCGTGAGCACGTAGGCTCTGCGGGTCAAATGAAGTGAGTAGTTACTGACGTAACAGGATTCGTCCAGACATCGTTTCAAAGCTTATATTTTGTAAAAATTTCCCTCATGTTTTAGTAACTTGTTTATCTGCAGACAGGCAGCCTGGTGGTGTTGCCTCTCCACAGCTTCAAGGTTGGATTGGGAACTCAGGTTGCTGTCTATGTGGAGTGTCTCATGTCAGGATGGGTTGAAAACTAGCAAAGACAACCAAAGGACCGAAGACCCAAATGCCCATGTATGTGATCTTTAAATATAATGTTCTACGAAGGAAAAAGTGCTATGAATTTTTCAGGAAACCAGTGTCTGCTTTAGGGTTCTTTTTTTTTTTTGCTATAGTTGCACATAACCCACATTTTTACTTTATTCACCCTGCCTTCCCGAGTGACGGCTAGGACATGTAATGAAATCCTGTTTTTCATAACCGCCAATATATTACCTCCATGCACATGGCTCCTCTGTGAGATGTTCCAACTGTGTGAGCAATGAGGAGATGAAGTGCAGAAACAGTCTAGGCCACCTTGGGTCAAGGTCACTGGGCTCGGGTTGCGCCTTCTCCCCCTCTCTCAGCTTTATAGTTTCAGTCACGGTCAAAACATTTAACCTCATTTCTTTCTGCCACAGAGACAAAACACACACACGGTTTTTGGCACCTCGGTCTTATTTAACTCGGACCTGATTGCAAATACAGATGTGTAAACGTTCCCTTTACAAGTGACACCTGAGCACTAAACAAGTAGAGTCTTTTTAAATATCTCTCTGTTTTACTCTGTGTGTGTGTGTGTGTACGTGTAACATGATTCTAATACACTGTTTCTACAACAATGTCCCCGCAATGTGATCAAAGCCTATTATTTTTTTCCCTTGTAGGGACATTCTTTCCTCGATTTTACAAAAATATGTAAAAATCCATCAAAAAAACTGAAACAGCCAAAAGTCTTGTATTTTCTTTGGTTAATTATGGTTAAGGTCAGTTCTAGGGAAGGGTTAGGGTGTCATAGTTAGGATTAGGGTTATGCCTATAGAAATGAATGGGAGGTCCCCACAAAGGCATAAATAAAAACATGTGTGTGAGTGAGAGAGAGAGAATGAGAGCGATAGAGAGACAGAGAGAATCAGTATGTTAATGTGGTATATACAGGGTGGGCCATGAAAAAGTAGCCCGCCTCCAATACCGGTGCCACGCTCTTTGGAGGAGGCCCTAGCCCCTTTCTCTCTGCCTGTCGCCCCATGCGTAGGTGCACGGGGACCACTTTCAGCATCTGCTCTGACTTCTGTTTAAGTGAATAAAAATAATATATTTGCTTGTTCATCTTATCTTCCTATCACCAGAGGCGGGCTACTTTTTCATGGCCCACCCTGTACTCTACTCGTTGTAGCCAACCGGGGCATTTTTACAACAACGTCACTGAAAAGCTTGTCTATTTGTAATATGTTGCTCACGACACACCACAGGACAAGAAAACCTGTTTGTAGGAGAACCATACCTCCATAATTCTGCATATTTAACCTTAAGAGATGCCCATTGGCTCCTATGCTCCCAAACCCAGTGAGAACACTGAACATTGTCCAGTGTGCTGTTATAGACTCTCAGCCACGCTGTTACACTGCCAATTAATTCAGCTTAATCCTAGAGACAGAAACCAGCCAACCAACCTGAGCTTTGACTTTTTTTCCCCTTAGGAGGTAATAACATGAATTCACACACAATAGCAGTGATTGCTTTTCACCAGTATTTGTCATTGTGTCCCAGTTACATAATTAAAGCTGATTCATCAAACCTTTATATAGACCTTTATGTAAATTGTTTGACATTTGCAATCTCTGATGGTGTAACATGTAACTATGTTAAGTATATATTACCAGGGGTGGAAAGTAATAGACTACAGGTACTCTCATTACCATACTTAAATAATTGGGTTTTTTTTTAGTAATGGTAGTTTTTTTAGTGCAATTAAATCATTTTAATTTGACTTTTTAAAAAAAAATGAAATATTCAACTTTACTACATCGATTTCTGATCATATATATATATATATATATATATAGTCCTCAAGTTACGATCGGCCACACCTATTGTAAGTTGAAGATATCATAAGTCGAACAACTGTGTTGAACCACTTAGCCTAGATTAGGTATCTCAGCCTAGCTTAGCTTAGCTTATTCAGGTTTCTTCACCTCTTCACCCATCTTCTTCTTTGTGCCTAGTGGCCATTTAAGTCTGGTTGGAGCAGCCAGTCTTGCCTCTTCCCATGACTTCCATCCTCCATCTTTCCTCTCTTTTTCAATTGTACATCTCCATGTTGTTTTTGGTCGACCTCTTTTTCTCTTTCCTTCTGGTGCCCAAGTCATCGCCACATTCATGATGCTACTTTTTTTCTGCCTTAGGATATAGCCAATCATTTTGCATCTCCTTCGTTTCACTTCCAAACTCAACGCCCTCTTATCAGCTTTTTTCAAGAGCTCTTCAGTGGAGACATGTTGTTCCCAAATAACGCTCAAGATTTGCCTTAGGCATTTATTTTGAAACACGTCTATTTTCCTGATGTCTTCCTTATTCATCTTCCAGGTCTCACCACCATATAGGAGAACTGGTATAACTAGTGTCTTAAACAGTTTCAATTTCATTCTTCTTGATTTATTGTTAGCTAGCTTATGTAACCAGGTTGAAATGATATGTTTATAATTTATCATTTTTCCTGTTTGTATGAAACTTCACCAACATCTCAAATGTTCTTTTATTTGATTAGTTAAAATATTTGCGTTCAGACCACAGTCCCATTTAAGAAAAAAGTGCAATTTGGAAGTGTGTGTATTCTGCGTACTGTTGCTTTAAGACTACCATCTTTATGCCTTTGTTTACATCCTGAATGAGGAAGGGGTGAGTGTTTAATGCTGCTCGTGCTGAAAATGAATTGTAAAGTTTTAATATGGTAAAATGAGAGATTGTGTGGTCCTGTTGTGTTGTTTTAGCTTTAAAGAATACATAGTTATGAGTTTTAGTTGTTTTAATATTTATTTTGTAGAGTTTTGTGTCATGCTCCACGGGGCTACGAGCTCTTTATGTGCTCTGTTTTGCTAACAGGAAGACCGATATTTCATGCTGTAGAGCGAGTTAATGTTTAAGCGAGATTTCATTTAAATCACATTTCTGTCAAAAGAGTACGATGTGGGCAGCTGCACTGTGTCTCTGAGCTCCATCCAGCCGTGACACCCCACTACACAAATACTGAGCTCTGTCTACAGACAGTCGCCGCTGAAGCTGTTCTGTTAATAATCACAAAAAACCTGCGGTAACGCACTGTACAGTACACCGATACACAAGGTAACTCTGAGTTGCGGGAGAGAGTGAGGCATCGTGCGAGGTGAGTGATCCGAGTATCGAATGCGCACTTCCGGGTGTCGTCCGTGTACTTTTGGGCGTCGTCTGAACGTCCGCGTATGTCATACGCTGTTACGTTGGCCTGCCAGTGATGCCTGCCTGCAAATTTGAAATATTTTCTAAATATTTTACAATTTTTAGCGGATCACAATTGTCATTGTAACTTTGAAAAATCATAAGTCGGGCCATCGTAACTCAGGGAGCACCTGTGTGTTTGTGTGTGTGTGTGTGTGTGTGTGTGTGTGTGTGTGTGTGTGTGTGTGTGTGTGTGTATAATAGTCTACAGACACCAGTTGCTTAGTAGCAAGTATGTTTAATCATCCAAAAGTGCAAGAACCAAAAAATCCCAATAAATATTCTTTAGATGAAATGGTGCAGATAGAGTGGACTCACTGGTCACGAATGGCTCCGAACACGAACAAATCAGTTCCTGACCAAAAAATTTTGCATCTGGTCATGACCACATATTCGGGTGCCAAACAACCACAGCCCCGGACATTTCCCCTTGCGCTTTGTACGCGCCAATGTTTTCCCATTTTCTATTTGCGAATTGTGCTATTGCGTATTGCGTACCTAACAAAGACGTTCATGTCCCTTTAATTGGTCAGACGTGCGTTCATTGGCTGTACAGTAACCTCCTCCCTGCCCATCTTCCTCCTCACTTCCTTAACGTCAGAAGTTGACTCATGCAAGGTTAGTTTTCTTGGTTGTTTACAGTAAATTTTTGTATAATTACATTATAAGGATTGTTCAAACTTTAAATTTTTTTCTGTGCTTAAAGCGCATTAAAAAAATGCTTACAACATTTTTCCGTTGTGTTTCTCTGCATTTTTGTTCTATAAGCTTCATTATGGGTCCCAAGAAAGTGGAAATGGTAGTGAGAGTAAGAGGACTAAGTGTATAACAGTTGAAATAAAG
Organism: Chrysichthys thysi; assembly: GCA_030068315.1. Taxonomy (NCBI): domain Eukaryota; kingdom Metazoa; phylum Chordata; class Actinopteri; order Siluriformes; family Claroteidae; genus Chrysichthys; species Chrysichthys thysi. The sequence goes on along the minus strand of JAQLOM010172357.1, from coordinate 4,913 downwards.
AAATCGCAAAACATGAGAAGCGCCACCATATCCCTCCGCCACCGTCCACCTACGCCAGCAAGTACGTACCCACCGCAAAGGGAACGCGCATTAAAATCATCTGTTTATTTCATTTAGGTTTATTTTTCTATAATTAAAAGTATTTTAATTTTATTCTATGATTTATTGCCACAAATAAACCCATAATACACTTAAAAACATGTTTTTGAGGGCTGAAACACATTCATTGTACTTACATTCATTTCAATAGGAGAAATTGATTCGAGTCGCGAACAAATCGGGTCACGGAACGGATTAAGTTTGTGACCAGGGGTTCCACTGTATGTGAAATGAACGAGTTTCATTTTATATGTTGATTACACTTATTAAGACAAGCAGAAGTTGTTTCATACAAAAAAAAACAAAACTTTAAACTATTTTTTTTCTCGATTTTTTTAAACTTTATAATGGGTCAGTGGGTCTACGAGCGAAAACCTGTGAAGATATTTCACAGCCTCAGATCCACCCTACAGAAACATATACTGGTAAGTCATTAGCTAGCTGGTGACCTTTAACGTTTTACTGCACGAAAGCTCAGTATTAATCTTAAAATTGTCACGCTGATGCTCAAAAGTAATTGTGTGCTATGCTAAATATATCTTTAATTCCTGCTACAAGTCATATTTTATGCTCAGGATGACGTCTTTAGGGCAACTTTGCTAGAGAGCTAACTATAGAAACATGTATGAAATAACATGGGCTAGCAAGCTAGCTAGCTAAGAAACCTAGTGAGCTACTGAAAGCCCAGCAGCATTTGGCTAAGTTGTCTAGCTATCTCAGTTACCTCTGTTAAAGGATGTGGTGTTTACTTCATAGCTCACTTGGTTAGTTAAGACAATTGTTCAAAAATGCATTCCTTGGGAAGCTCTTCAGAACAGCCGTGTCCACTATGGACATCTAAAGCAGTCGTTTTGTTAAGTAATTGCTTGTGTAGCTTTTTACCAGATGCTTTATTTACTCTTAATTGAGTAATTTTCTTCCTTTCACTACGTAACGCTTAAGTCAGTGTGTTTACCTAACAATCCGAGGCAGAGTCAGACTTGTTTTAAATGACCGGTGCATTCAGGCTTTGACCAAAACTATCTAATTGTCCTTAATTTATTTAATAAAGGTTGGCTTACAGATGTAATTCATTTAAAAGTTCCCTATGTAGAATTTTAGGGGTATCTATTGGGGCAGAAATTACGTATATACTGTATCCCATTCATTTATAATGACCTGTAACTATGAATCATTGAATTTTTGCAAGCTTACACTGAGTTCTTTATATCTCCATAGGGTGCATGGTCACCTTCACAGAGCCGCCATGTTGTGCCGCTATAGTCGCCCAGAACAGATAGACCTCTATAGAGCATCTTTCCTGTTTCCCCATTTTCACAAGTAGCTGTGTAACTTTGGAAGGACGCACCGCACGGACGACAAAGAAAACGAAAGAAAGACAAGGAAGAGAAATCAGTGTTTGTTGGTGCTGGATAACAAGTTTCAGAAGCCAAATTTTGAAAAGTGGAGGATCATACATACATATTATTTAGCATAGAAAAGGCAAGGGAGTGTGAATGTGCGTAAGTACTTGGAAGTACGCTTTGGGCACCTGACGGGGAAGAGTGGAGCATTCAGGCGGTTGGATCCTACATAGCGGACCTTAAATATCCTCTATGAACCACTTCAATAAAGATCAAACTAATAAAGTCTGCAGAAACTTTTAATCCTATCATGTGCTCAGAGATGAATAGTAATAAAATATAAACATATAAGCACTCTAGTGCTTTAGGACTGTTTTTGAGGACTTTCTAAAAAGAAATCCTCTCCTATACGTAAACGTGGCTTTATGTATTTATTGGTGAACAACACAGCACACACCTACGTTTCCATTTGGAACTTCACACTCAAGTTGGAGTAAATGTGAGATATAGCTTCTTGGCTATGCATGTTCTTTTTTATTTATTAGATGCTGAGCATTATCAGTGTAATTGCATCAAGTCCTTCTATTGTATTGTGCTTTTATGCAGCATAACCAAAATCTGCCCCTGTTTCATCCCCCAGGGTCACCAGGGTCAGAGTCTCCCTGATTGATGTGAAACTGGGTGGCCCCACAATACCGTCCACTCCTCTTCTGTAACATTTCTCAGATATGATGTGATCTTCTGCTTATGTAATAGACATTTTCCAGCCCTCGCCCCTTTCTCTCTCTCTGTCTCTCTCTGTCTCTCCAGGATGTCGCCTCATCTCCACCTGATTCACCTCAGACATCAAAGTAGTGAAATTGCGTCTCTGGAGTGCTGATGTTCTCATGCAGGCCTGTGAATTCGATTAAATGGGGCTTGTGTATGAGGTGGTGACGCCTGAGTCGGAGAGGGAAGTTTTGTGTTTCTAGATAGATGGACGGTTTTTGTTTTTTTGGTGCATTAGTGATAAATCGCTCAGGTTGTTGAAGCGCGTCTGTGTGAAGAACGCTATGCTGGGAATTCTCCCTGTGATACTCCTTTGGAAAAAAAACCAGCTACAATAAGAGGATACGGGGAAAAAACCACCCGAAAAACAAGAACAGCAATGAACTACATGCTTGTATTGTAGGCCATGTTATGCCAGATTACAAGATTTAGCTCCTGTGGTGTCGTCTTCCACTCAAAAGGATTCAGCTCAATTTAGAAGACATTCAGTCTTATTCAACTTATTCTTTTTGGTTTGTTGTTTCAGTAATACAGTCATCCCTCACCTATCGCGAGGGTTACGTTCCAGAGCCCCCCCACGATAGGTGAAATCCGTGAAGTAGCGACCTTATATTTATTTTATTATTTATATATACGTATATATATCTATATATATTTTAAGGCTTTATAAACCCTTCCCACTCTCTTATTAACCTTTCCCACACTCTTAGAAACACTCCCTATGCTCTTAAACACTTTCTACACTCTTAAACATACGTCATTTTAACAACATATAAAATTCTATGAGGGTACTCTCACCAGTGACGTATACTACAACTTGAATGATCAAGATGACGAATTAGCTGTGCAGTACTGATGATGATGAAGGTGATGATGATGAGATGAACGGTCCCTGAGCCAATCAGCTCCCAGGATACAGAATACAGCGCTCTGGTTGGTCGGCTCCCGTCCATCAGCCAATAGTGTGCCGTGTACAAGCTCAACTAGCTCAAGCGGTAGTGGCGTACACTGCGTTTTCATCGTGTATTCATCCGCTGATGAAACACATACTGTATTTTATTTCGATTTGAATTAACATTTTTATATTTTTTATATGGCACATAAAAACCGCGACGCAGTGAAGCCGTGATAGGTGAACCGCGCTATGGCGAGGGACGACTGTGTTAAAATCAGTTTTCCCTGAAGCAGAATCAGAAATACACACTATAAAATGCAAAAAGGAGGTGCCCTGACCAAAGCCGTTAGCTTCATGTATAAGATGTGATATTTTGGCCTTTGTTTAGAGGTCTGTTTGTAACAAAGTAGCTGGAAATATTTAACTCCGTTTCCTGCCTGTTGCGATAAAATAGATCCACAGGTCTGCGTTGTCAGCACTAATGTCTAACTGATTCAACCCAGCGCATTCAACACATCCCTTGCTTACTCCAGCTATTAGCAGAAGCACTGCTGATAGAAGAAAGATTAAATGCGTATGCATATATCTACGTTTTCGCTATATGTTATACCTGTGAAAATGATCTGAACTATAGATCATATTTACATACAGTCTATGGTCAGAACATGCAGTCATGCATGTTTGAGAGTTCATATTTACAATGCATGGTCGTAAATCTCAAAGAAATGTGTCTTTAATGTGTGTATTTATAGATCGACTTCCGTGCTGTTTAGGTTCAATGACATATACTGCATACAATTCTGGTCTGTTTTTTTTTTTTTTTTTTTTAATTTTATCTGTATCTGTCATGTGAAATTATCATTGGCCTGGGAGCACAAGTACAATAAGTCGGGAAACCAATTGCACATCAACATTCAATATGCAATATAAGAACGCTCAACACTCTGTCTTTGCTTCATGACAAATGGGAATCATTACTGACCCTTTTTTCCATTGTTTTACTTTCCCAAAAGATTACTTCACATTTAGGGACAACGGAGACGAATGTTTTCTGTACGTTAATATGCAAATGACACATAGCTGTCAAGTTGGCTTTGATAAGGTATGATGAAGTATTTTTTTTTTTTATGACGGATAGATCTCTTCTTTATTAAAGGTACACATGTGATTTTCTAACAGCCGAAGAACCTGATTCCTGTTAAAGAGACATTTCTCTATTGCGTGCATGTATTCAGGAAATTTAGACTAAAGCCCATTAGACCATAGACAGTAAAGATATTGTGTAGATTCATCATAGATTCACGATTGATATATTCCAGCTCCAAGTGCTCCTTCATGGATGATTACCATAACACAAATACAATACAGAGCAACTGATTATATAGTATATACATTCCGTAATCTACAAAATGTCCTCATAATTTACGTAATGTCCTCAGTATGATTCAATTCCAGCCATCCCTTGCTTATTTATCACATTTTATTGGCTACCAGCTGTTGTGGGGAGATACATGGTTAACCAATCAGTACTGTGCATTTTTCCATTTTCAGAAAAATCAGCTACAGTCGTGGTCAAAAGTTTACATACACTTGTAAAGAAAATAATATCACGGCTCTCTTGAGCTTTCCTCTGATAGAGTGATTGGAACAGATACTTCTTTGTCACAAAAAACAGTCATGAAGTTTGGTTCTTTTATGACTTTATTATGGGTTAACAGAAAAAAGTGATCGCATCTGCTGGGTCAAAAATATACATACAGCAACATGAATTAGCAATTTTGGTGACTTAGAAAGTTGTGTCAGTGAAA
>JAQLOM010172287.1:0-11183 GCA_030068315.1 Chrysichthys thysi | reverse complement strand
ATCTGACAGACACACACACACACACACACACACACACACACACACACACACACACACACACACACACAAAAACAGCTGTTCAAATCAAAATTTTCATGCAACCCAACTCAGCGCGGTCCATCAGGGAACGCTTCCTGCACAAACTTATACACAAAAATAACCCTGCGTGTGAGAGAAAACATTTGGCCATGACAAGACAGGTAAGGAGCACTAGTTATCCCTAAGAAAAAATCTTTTTCACTCGTACAGACACACACATGTTTTTTTGCAAATAATTCACTCATAACGTTACATAAACGTGACGTCACATATTCTATTGCTTTGCAGGAAAATATATTGAAATGTAAAGATCATGATATTGAACAAGAAAACTCTCCACCACAGACATTTATTTAACAGGGTAGGTAGTCTTACTGAAGAAAGAAGTGAAGTGTCATTTAAAGGAGCAGTCTGTAATACTCAGAGCCCTCTGCTGTTTGTGTAGTGAATTGCACTATTAATGAAAATATAACTGGCATGAGTTGCCTTTTAAGGAAAAAAAGGTGGAGCTGAGCAGCACTGTCCTGGAGTTAATTTCAGGGGCAGAAAAAATGAAAACTAACATAATAATAATAATAATAATAATAATAATAATAATAATAATAATAATAATAATTTACTTTTATTTTTATTATTAAAATACACCTTTTTCCCCACCATTTGTGCCATGCAAGTTGCCTGTACAGGAAAAAAAGGGGGGGCAGTGCTTGTTTGGAGTTAATTTCAGGGCCAGAACAGTAAATACACTAGCCTTAAAAATAAAAAAGAATTTTAAACAGTAATATTGGGAAATTACAGTTTTACTAAGGTTCCGTGTAAAGGTATATGATTATTTGAGGTCCAGACACATTTTAGGAAACATTACAAACTGCACCTTTAAAAAAACAACACACACACACACACACACACACATACACAAAATCCCCACAAAATAAAGGCCAAGACGGTCTTTTATCACTCCTTACAGGATTTGAACTTGAGTCTTAACCATGAAGGCATTGAATCCAACTGAATCCTAAATTTACTCTGAACTACAGTTTGACATTCATTTAGACACATAAACACCCATGCATATGCAATTTTGCAATTTTTGGAACAATGATCGGCGAAAGTATTCCTCATTCTACACCCACATGATTAAGGCTTTTTTTTTCATAAATCAGATTTATGAGAGAATTTTAAAGCAAAACCATCCACCCATGTACGAAAGGATGCGTGAGTACAGTACAGTCTGGACTCAGTATGATTTCATATCGCTTCATTAGCATATCATGCTCTAGCTATGTTATATTGCATGTACACACATTTATTCGGAAACAAGGGACGCAAAAACGCAGCGTTTGGTTTGCAGTGGTGCATCACAATGACCCTGTAGCTTATTGGTTCAAAATGCTTATTGTTTTATACATGTATTAATATATTTATATATGAGCGTAAAGCTACAGTCGGAGATAACCGTGGCACGTCTCCTTCTGCGATGATGAAGAGTGTAGTGAGTTTCACGGCAAAAATAGAGTACAAAAATATTGTGAAGAGCATGACTGAAGAGGCTACAGCGTGTGCCGATGATGCTTGAGAGTACATCAGATTTGAAATAATATAACACACAAAAAGGCAGATTTTTTTTTTAGCTTATTGATGCATCAATCAGGCTTTTGATGTAACTCCATAAATCGCCATTTTAAATCTCACAGTGAAGCCACTGTTTACAAAATGATTAAATAAAACCAAAAATGTGAAAAAGGAACGTGAAGGGCTGAATGTGGCAGAAGGTGCTTGTTAGAAGTCATGCGGGAAAGCGTTTAATAAACCGCAGTCAGCATGACAAACATCTAATTTAGGATAACGTTTAATGGAGGCAGAGTATGTCAGCGCATAAACCTGTCACAATCATTAAACTGTCAGAAAAACAACTCGAATGAATGATTTGATTGCATTTCGTGCTGAATTTATGACATTTGTTATATAGTGCATGCGTGTAATAAAACAGGCCACGTATTGACACTGGGGCTCATTAATCACACGGATATGAACAAGTTATTATCCGTAAATTGGTTTCAGGTGCATATACACAAGATTTCACACAAAAATCCAACTCTTTTGAAAAATCTTCTGCATAATGCGCAGACGTTTGTGTACAGTTCCGTATAAGGACACTTAATTGGATTCAAATAAGTGTTGATAACACTGGGAGATTTTACGTACTGCATATACAGACGATGCTTATTTATCTCAATTACACACCAAACTCACTTTTTTATATCAAGGATCTGAAAGAAGGAGATTCCCAAATATAACCATAAATTACGACCAAAAAAAAAAAAAGGCTAGCCATTCCATTAGAAGAAAAGTAATGGCATGCTTAAAGAAAAGAAAGCGTTTGCATGTGTCTATGGCAGCTGACGCGCTGCAGTGGCTGAGCTGCGTTACTGGACGTTTAGTTGCCTTTTTTTTTGTCATTTTCAGGTGTCTGTGAGTTTTTTCTGTAGTTTTGTAGGTGTAGTCAATAGTAAAATAATAGATTTTTTTTGGTAAGTAGTAATTTGCAGGTTGAAGTAATGTGGGAATACAAAATTGGGGGGAAAGCTGGATGTCTTTTGCTAGCAACAAGCCAGGCTAGCTGTCTAATGAGTGATGTATATTTTCTTCCTCCTATCGTCTACTTATAGACTCCAAAAAAAGACAATAATCCTATTTTAAAGCTGTTTACATGGCTAATGAAAATGAATATTCCACTAATATTCCCATTTTCGTGCATGCGTCTCTACTCCAGCCTTGCGAACTGTTGTCTAGTTAGTTTGTGTACAACGCGCAGAACTGAGTGTATATAACAAGAGCCTGTGCATCGCAGAATGCTGTAAAAACCCCAAATAAGACGCATCTTCTGGACGCACTGTATACATGGCCAAAGAATGCTCTTAAAATCCAAATAAAATCGGCATTATCCCACATGCCTTAATAGGAAAATGCAAAATTTGGAATATGGGCAAATTCTGAATATCCAAACAGAACATGCTGTTTATGTGACTCGTATATCGTCATTTTTGGAATAGGAGTGGAATACTGGTGTGCACGTAAGCATACAGAATGTAACTGATTTTAAGGTATAAAGCACTGCTTTGCTTACTGCTGATGCTGTGAACAGCCATGTTGGTTTGATGTCACTCTGTAACTCAGTTGAGAGTTGATGAGTAGTTAAGGGAGCGCTTTTGGGTTTTTTTTGGCTTTTACTGGTTGGAAGTTGGGCACTGCCATTTGCGATCATGATAACTGCGATCTCAGCGATATGATTTGAGGTTCATGGGCGTTCATTGACATACGCATGAAAATTTTGTGAGTTTGGCAGGAAATCTTTAGTTCACCTTGACCTACAAAATCATATCAAACGCTTTTCAGAACCATGGATATTTTTTTGTTTCTTGGTTTCTATTACCATTTATAAACAAGAAGAGGAAAATGAATCCTTATTTATAGACTTTGTGGAATCATTGATTGTCATGAAACCCAAATGAGAATTAGCGCTTTATTAAAGGTGAGTTGCGCGTATTTAATAAAGATGCTTCAGTAAGCCTTGAGGTTGATATTAGATGTCGGCTGCAATAAAAATAAATCTCTTTTGTGCTAACAATACTTAATAAGATTTTTTTAATGTTCTCCCCCCAAAAAAAAAAAAAAAACAATGTCACAAAGTCATTTCTCAGTTCACCTATACTCGTTTCTCACACAGTTTTTCACATTTTTGAGTGACTGTAGCCATGTTAAACCCAAAGAATACTTAAAAAAACCAAACAAACAAACAAACAAAAAAAACAAACCAGTTGATTCACAGCGTGTCTGATATAAAGAAAGAATTACAAGGCCACAAGTTCTCCAATATAAAATATAAACCGGACGACTGAAGCGCTATTCGTCGTTTTCTGAACAGTTAGCAAAAAATTTGTGTTCGTCATGTGTTTATCCAGAAGTCATAGATGGTGGATTTTAACGATTAATTCTCGCTAATCTCAAATCATTTCTATTAGATCGTTTTTAATGTAATGGTTGTGACAGGCGGACACTGAGGAAAATGGAGTGAAATACACATCACGCAGACAAAAACAGCGAAAAAGGTGCGCCATTGTTTGGATTCCAAAGCAACACACACACGCACACGCACACACGCACACACAAACACACTCAGCAACAGCTCTGTCAAAATCCTTGCACCCTATATCCCTATCCCCAGCTTCTATAAAGATCCTTATTGCAGTTATCTGAAAGGTGAGCGAGAAACAGACAGGAAACAGGAAAGATGCTTTTCCTTCCCCTGTCAGAACAGATATAACGTGGTGTTTGCACAGAAAGCTACCATGGCTAACACTGAGGCGTATATAACACACTCCTCCTTTCTTCAGCGTTATGACAGCAGGTACGCGGCCCAGCAGAATGGAAGTGTATACTATATGTATGCATGTATGTATGTGTGGATGGATATATATTTATATATATTTCACTTTTTCTTTCATCTCTGAATATACGTAGAATGATTGAGGAGAAATCCCTCGTTTATCTTCTGTCTCAGTTCACACGGGGGCGGAGTAACAATGGAGGCGATGTTGGTGGTTAGAACAAGCGAGCTTTTTTCTTCAGTTCGTTTTTCTTCCACAGAGCCAAGCGGTCAAACTGGGCGATGGTCATCCCGAACACTTGGAAGAACTCCTCTGGAGACAGGTGCCTCTGAAAGAGAGCAGAAAAACAAAAAACATGCGGTAATTCAGATGACAAGTCAGTGTGTGGGTGTGGCCTGTCTAAGGTGTTTTTTTTAATCATACAGAATCATGTGAATAATTCGTAAATATCAGTTCAAGCATTGTTTGTGGCTTTTGTCGCTGTATGTATAAAGAAAGTGAACGATCACTTGTTGCTTTGTCAGTTGTGAGAGTGAACGTAGGGTATCCCTAATGAAAGAACACGGCAACATGGCTGACAAAAAAAAATTTTTATTTTTTTTTTTAAAACCTTGAAATTTACCACAAATTTTCAGAATAAGAAGTGGAAGAAGTGGAAATAATTCTGGTACCAAGAGACCATAAAAAGGTGGGGGTAAAAAGTAACTGTTGACTGTGTACACTTGCACCTAATGTACAGATGTCCCAAGTGGTTCATTAATAACAATCGGTCAGTCACTGAGTGAGTGCGAATTCCTCTTTAAAGCCAGCTGTCAGACATTATTTCCAAATGTACTTTTTTTATTTTATATATACACCACAGGCCAGAAGTTTGGGTCCACCCTCAGACTTAAAAAGATGAATAAATCAACGATACACTGCTTTGTCAAACCTTCACTACAAGAAAATATTACAAATGCTTTAACCAACTGGAAATGTCTGGTTTTCAATATTTTGCAGCTTGTAGTAACACGTTATTTATACACAAAGGCTGAAACTGTTGGTTTTGAAGAAGACGTATCAGGTCTGTCTCGAGTGCACTGACATTACTTTGTCTTGGAACTCTTTTTACTAAAGCCAGAACCTGATTGGCCCTTGGTCTCTCTTGATTGCGTCTTTCTGAAAAAAACGATGGCCACCTGTCTGCCTCATCCCAGATCAGTGTGTGAGAGGTTTAATGTATGTCTTGTTTCAGCCTTCTGTTGTACTGCCTCACAAATGATAAGTCAGAATGTGTGGTCCAAATGAAAAGGATCCTGAAAAAAGTAGAGTATCACTGTATTCTTTAACATCAACACGATTCCTTCGGTTTTATGGTTCATTCTTCTACAGGATAATGATCCCAAGCGATCTTCAGAATTTTGACAAAATGATATCCAGTCCCAAGAAAAGCATACATTTCTGAGCATCAGGTCTTGGCCTCCCCAGTCTCCAGAGCTTTCTCACACTGAGCTGGCATTGGACGAGCCGGAGCAACAAGTTCGAATTGAACGTGCAGCGAATGAGACAGGAATGTTTGCATGCTTGAAAAGGTGCTAGGAGAGTTTGGAAACAAGTTATTTCCAAAAATGACTTTCCAGCAAGTTTTGGGAATAACTTGGTGTGAATCTAATAGCAAGGGGTGGTTATTTTGATTAAACTCATGCTTATATATGAGCGTAAATCTACAGTCAGAGATAACCGTGGCAAGTCTCCTTCTGCGATGATGAAGAGTGTAGTGAGTTTCACGGCAAAGATCATTGAATTGCACTTGCAATGTATATTGTTACATCACAATTCAAAACCAGTCAATTGCATTTATAGCAGTAACACGTTTATAAAAACGTGAATAACTAAAAAGAAAACGTTTTTGTAGGCCACACTAGTGAGGTTTTAGTCATGAGTAGTTTGTAGGAGCGAATTCTTTAGCCTAAATTTGGTATTCATGAAAATTGTAGTATTCATATTTCCAGGGGGAAAAAATGATCATAACTTACTCGTGCTCCTGAGTGTATGCCATGTCACACATGAGAAAATGAACTGATGTAAACCATGACTTAATCAACTTCAAATCATATCATTTGCGAGGAGGACTAAGAGTAGCATTGAGAAAAATTTTCTATTTTTGCCACTAATGAAAGGATATGAAAAATAAATGAAGCAAGCCAAAACCAAACCCATAAATGAAGACAAATAAAACTAATTATTCAATGATGACAAAAGAAATGGTGGTAAATAAAATGAGGATGGGACGATCTGTCTGTGCAGAGCCATAAACTGTAAACAAATGCCTTAGCTGACGGAAGATTAAGATTAAGACTCTTTAAAGAGCAGAAATCTGGCTAATGATCGGGTCTGATTGCCATGGCATCTTCTTTTAACGCCGCGCAACACTTTAAAATACACACCAGCTGCAACGCTTGAAAATATTACTACTATTTATAATAGCATTTTCCCTGTGTGATGCATCCTCCCGTTATGCGTGGATCTTTTTTGCATCTTCATTTTCACGTCACCCTGTTTCCATGTCTTCTCATTTAATTCACACATAATTCTCATTTTCCCTAGATTTTGACCTGTTTCATACATGGCCACACTGCTAAATGTTTTAACAGGTGTAGAAGTGAGTCAAAATAACTTCCATTTCTGCCTCTTGTCTTATTGTTCAGTTTGCACGCCCAGTTCTCAGTGCAAGTGGCCTTTTATGGAGTTTTGTGGGCGTCACTAAATGTAAATGAGCTGTATCTTTGCACGGGTGATAAACATACACGGGGAGAACGAAGAAAACCAGCCTTTTGGAAACTTTCGACATTTATACTTTACAACTTTAGTGAAGAGCTGATGCAAATAATTTCTACGGCCTCGGGTCAAGAAGCCTTGTGCTCTCACTGCTGCAGCACGGGTACCAGATGAATCTCCCAAAGAGTTCATTCAAACCTAATCAGCTCTGACCTTGTGAGCTGATTTTTCTCCTTCCAGCATGAGTGCATGCAGTGAATTTCACCCTAGATGAAAGAGTGGAACAGATGACATGGTGCACGGTGATGACGGTTATAGCAGTCTGTCCACAGAACTCAACTCATAACTTACTGTAGACACCCTGAAGGCCTCTGTGTGCATGCATGTGTATGATTATATGGCTCTTTGTCTCCATAACAATGACATTTGGGGACATTTGGCTGGTCCACACAAAGACAAGTACCTTCTTTCTTTTCAAAACATGCAGCTTTTATTTAAAAAGTCAAAAGACGTGTGTGTGTGTGTGTGTGTGTGTGTGTGTGTGTGTGTGTGTGTGTGTGTGTAAGGGAGTGCGAGAGGGAGTGTAGAACACTGCAAGTGAATGCGTCAGGGTTACAGGACATGAACTGGATTTCAGGCCTCAGTTAGCGTTTGTTAGCTCGGTCCAGGCTGCAGGAGGTAGAATAACAGATGCGTGTGGCTTTTATGGACCGTTGGAAAGATGAAACTGGTGAAATCACGAGGCTTTTGTAATTCTCATCAGGGTGGTGTCAGCATTTCACCAGAGAGGCTGACGGTATTCCCCCGTCAAGAAAAACAAAGTGATCTCTTGTCCTAACAAAACCAGTGCAGTTAGACACAAAGACAAACTCAGAGCTGATAACCCTGACAGCTCATTACTCAGCCCTAAAAAAATCAGCACCACGTGACCTCTGACCCTTCACTGAATGCGGTGTCACAACAGTTTGACTTGCAGCCACTACTTTTTTTCCACAAAGTCCGTCCACCTGTCTGCGATCAGCTTGCGCTCGCCAGTGTCTTCTGTTTATTCGTCACATGCTTTGCGTCATGACGTCGACTCGCCTCACGGGGGTCTGTTAAACACTGAAGTTTATCTACGACTGTGTGTTTGGCGCTGGTGTTCTTTGTTTGTTGATGGATTGCTAGTCTAGAGTAGGTCCTCCGGAGAATGAGAACACGGCAGGAAATTTCATGGGTAACCGGCGAGTAGAAAAATGTCTAGCAGGAGCGACGCGTTTCCAGAATAAACACGTGCGGTCCCTCTTTAAAGCCCCCGAAATATGTTATGATGGTTCTAAATGCTTTTTCGAAGGTGGTTAGCATGACATACACACACAGTGTAGCTAATATATACAGTAGATGTTAAATAATGCAGTAACTGAGCTATAATGGTGTTCAGAGAACACCAGCCACCATAGCAGCTGATAGCCATTAAAATGATATTTTAATAGCTATCAGCTGCTATGATGAAAAATGGGGTTAACTAATCAGGATCATGTGTTTTTCCACACTTCTTTTTGCAAGCCAGGTTGCTACATTCCTACATACCTCCCTAGCATGCTAGCTGCACTCCTACATGCCTTACTAGCAAGCTAGCCACTCCTACATGCCTTACTAGCAAGATAGCCACTCGTACATGCCTTACTGACAAGCTAGTTTCTCCTACACACCTTTCTAGTATGCTAGCTACACTTCTACATGCCTTTCTAGCAAGCTAGTTACACTCCTACATGCCTTACTGACAAGCTAATTTCTCCTACATGCCTTTCTAGCAAGCTAGCTACACTCCTACACACCGTACTAACAAGCTAGTTTCTCCTACATGCCTTTCTAGCATGCTAGCTACATTACACACCTTACTTATAAGCTAGTTTCTTCCACATACCTTTCTAGCAAGCTAGCTGCACTCCTACATGTCTTTCTAGCAAGCTAGCTACTCCTACATGCCTTATAGGCAAGCTAGCTACTCCTACATGCCTCGCTAGGAAGCTAGCTACACTCCTACACTAGGGTGACCATATTTTGGTCCTTGAACAAGAGGACACTGGAGGCAGAATGGCTGCATGGGACAACCGAACACCTGCAAAATGAATGTTAAATGTAGAAGGCTGAAAACAAATAATGGACATTTTTGCAGATTTAAAAATCCCTCCTTTGACGTATATTTTATGTCTCAAAAAGAGTTAGTGTCTGGGGAAATAGAGGACGTATGGTCACCTGATTGTACATGTCTTACGAGCAAGCTAGCAACACTACTACATACTACATTCCTGATGGTTGGTGAAGTGCAAGAGGTTTACTAAAGAAGGAGAAAAAGAGAAATGGACCTATTACTAACTAAGTTATGTTAATCATTTTCCATTGGAACTAGGGTTTTTAACATTATTAATGTATAGTAAGATTGGTTGAGTACCATCACCATTCCTACTGTATTTATCAGTACAACATTCATCTTAAAGGAACAACATGTAGGTTTTTGAGGGAGTCAAGTAGCAGAAATGGAGTACATGGAGTACCCTTCTCTACAGAGCCCCCATGTCGCGCCGCTACAGTAGCCCAGAACGGACAAACCTCTAGAGAGCGCCTTCTACATTTCACATTGTTACAAGCGGCAGCGTGATCTGGAAGGAAGCACCAGAAGGACAACAAAGAAGAAGAAAGGAAGACGAGGAAGAAGAAAGAAGAGGAATCCATGTTTGTTGGTGCTGTAGAACAAGTTTGAGAAGCCAAATTTTGCAAAATTGTGGATCATACTTATTATTAAGAACGGATAAAGCAAGGGAGTGTGAATGTAAGTAGTTAGAAGTATGCCATGGGCTCCTGACGGCCACTGTACATTCTGATACACACTTGAATAGGGAGGAGTAAGAGAGGGGCATTCAGGTCGAGGAATCCTACATAGTGGACCATAAATCAAAACTGTTCTATAATATATTAAATGAAAAAACAAAATCACAGTCTATTGTCCTAAAAGTCATAAAAGTTCTACGCAGAAGCAGAGTTTATGTACACATCACAAAAGATCTAAGATCATTAAGATATTGGATCTGAAGTAAGGGACAACCAACGAATAACTCATGACAGAATGATGACTCATGTTTTCTTGGACAGCCAGGATTGGATCGCTGCAGCTTTGCACCATGTGTCTTTGGATGGTAAAATATGATCTCTTATCCATACGCAGAACCAATAAAATATTTTATGGTTATGTTACAGCGCATAAAATATATACTGGATTCAATAATGGTTTGGATTTTCGACTCAAGAACTGATGGAGCAGTTATTCAAAGCGGTTTGTCCCAGAATGATGTTACTGTTACAGAGATCCCAGGACGAAGTATGACAGAAACAGAGACACAGATGAGTCACGATGGAGCAACAGTGATTAACATTGCAACAAAGCTTGATGGAAATGAGAAGCGGATGCTTTCGGACAGTCTACAGACCGGTGAAAGTGGTGTTGTTGTTCACTAGGTTTCATTTCAAATCGGTGCAAAACAAAATGGACACATGAGGCGGGGTAAACTACGCCCCAGCGCTGATCCATCATCACGTTTCCATCCATCATAACAGGAAGTCGTGCTTTTTACAGTTCAGACTATAGTACAAACATGCGTTGTGCAGGCATATTTAAAAAGTGTACAAACATTAGGATTTCTTAGGCTGCACGCAGGACTGAATCGGAGCTCGTTTTGGGCGTATGGATCGATTGCATAATTTCACGTCGGTGCCTACAGGTTTGCAAAATGATGGACGTTGGGTTCATCCTTTTGCTTTGGTACCAACACACTAGCAGGACAGAACAAAGCTTTTGTTTTGGATACATGCCATGACATTGAACAGGAAAACAGTGGGACCTTGGATTGCGAGCATAATTCGTTCCGGACACATGCTTATAATCCAAAGCGAATTTCCCCATAAGAAATAATGGAAACTCAGATCATTCGTTTCACAACCCACAAATATTTATATAAAAAT
>JAQLOM010172254.1:0-11185 GCA_030068315.1 Chrysichthys thysi | reverse complement strand
AATTCTACTACTCATCCTGCGTCTTTCAGGATCTTACAAAGCTTCAAACGACGCGTCGACTACCAAATTAGTTGTCGGCGATTTTGGTAGTCGACGAAGTCGTGACTATTCGACTAATCGTGGCAGCCCTAACACAGCCCTACTTCGCGGAATCCACCTGTCTCGGGGAAGGCGACACAAAGAAACGATTTAACTCCATTTCGAAAGTTTCCTTGTTCCGATTTCAGATGGAACAAAAAAAAAACTCAGTGCTGCTTACATTCTATTGCCACCGTCCCATGTAGGTGTATAAAGCTGTGCGTCGTGAGCGCAAACGTGAACAGAAAAGGCCGATGTTCGCTTTCACACAGAGGTAGACAAACTTCTTGCGAAATTAAAATAGCAGTAACTCTGCTGCACTCCACTCAAGCAGAAAAGTCAAGTAAAAGCCAAAATTTATTCGAGCATAAAAGCAACAACGTACTGATTTCCATCCTTTTAGGGCCTTTTTCCTTCACCAAGGAACACGAAGGCCATTAGCAGCTTTACTCCCATGCTCACTTTTGACAGCAGGTACGTCACTGTATTGGGCACCAATAAATCAGGTACGAACCTCTAAAGACTCAAATCTAGGACCTGAATGGACTTCGATCACCACCAGGCTACATAATCTTAGTTTTTCCTCCGTGTTGAGACAGCATTGTGGACAGTGACGTACAACACGGACAACGCATGTGATTTCACTGTGCGCGGAAAGAACAGCTCGAACGCTGCAAAAAAAAAAAAAAAAAAGGCACAAAAAAAACACATCTGATAAAGGAACGAGCTTTTGTGCAACTGACTGGACAAACAGACTGAACAGGAATTTAGTCACCTTTGGACGCACTGCTGAAAACTAAAGAACAGAGGCAAACGGAGGTAGTTTTATGTTTAAGCAGACTACAACCTTCACACGTTCATTACTATTTATTAAGAGAAGGCATACCTCAACTTCTGCACTATTAATAAAGGAAATGTTTACCAACATGCCACTCTTCAACCTTAACCGATTCTAAATATTTACTGTTAAGAAAATGAAAAGTTATTCTTTATCTTCCAGAAATATTCAAGTTGATTAACCGGAAAATAAAGTCTGAATTATTTGCTATATATTAATGTTTATTGCATTATTCATCACAGAACTGGATAAATCGTTACATGCCTATTTAACAGGAGCGGGGCAAATATGAATCGATACGATCAAATCCGTCGTGGTACACGGACGTTTCTCAGGTGTCTGATCAGGTTTAGGCATTTAATATTTAAAGCAGAGTTATTTCAGTGGCAGAAATGCGGGTATAAATTAACCGACTGGAAACAAAACTCAGCACAAGAGACAATCAGCATACAAATGAAGTAAACTTTCCTACATTTTTAAGTAGGAAACTAATTAGTATAAAATTTTCCAAACTGAATAAGGTTACAAAGAAATTTTTAGAATCTGGGAAAAATAAAACTTTCAAATTGAATTTCTCTTTTCCTTTTTGATTTAAAGATATTGATTTCTATAGATATTGCATGCATTCGTTTTTGTTTTTAAACATTCGAATCACAGCACTATCCTAAGTGCGAGTTGAGCTAGGATGTCCATTTCAGCGCAGAAACATCTTCGTGATTTCTCCTTCCAATCGCCCACCAACACCTAGCAATGGCACCGACGATACGCATGAGCTGAACGCTAAACGCTTGTGGCTACAGCTCAAGAACGAAGCGACGGGTGGAGTACGGCCAACGTTACGCCTCACTCACGCCGTTACCTCCGTTTCCAGTAGTTAGGAATCACCATCTGCAGCTGTCCGACGCCAAAAATCCACCTTACGACTTCACCGAGCCACACGGCGCACCCCAACAGTGCCTTCATCTGCATTTCTTTCCCTTCGGTCACAATCAAGAGGAACTCTCCGTACCCAACCCCAGTTCTGAGATGAATAAAGCGACTTCAGCATATACACCAGCGTCACCGCGTCCAAAGCTCTCAATTTGAGTATTTGGTGCACCGTCTCTACTTAAATAAATAAATAACCGCTTATGAATCCAGACTTTGGAAGTCTTGCATGCTTTTAGAGCAACCCGGCGATGGAGGAAACAGAGCTGGAACTTCTCATGAACCGATTAAAAGCATCCACGAAAAGAACAAGTCAAGCACAGAATAGATACAGCGCCATTTTCCGACTGACCACACGGACTCTTTCACCTCTGCGCAGCCTGCGAGGCCTTTCTGTGCTTGGTTTTGGAGTCATTTGAAATTCTGTACCAATCGGTATCCTACTGAAACCCACGAGGGAAGGTCAAGATGCACTCAAGTTCATTTAAAGCCTTAAAAATCACAATGCCATCTCGGTTTAAGCTCAAACCCCTTTAGAACATCAGAGGACGAGACCAACGAAGAACGTCCACGAACAAAAACAAAACCTAGTGATCCTTAACTGCGAGACGATGCGCTGGAGCTGCGATATGAGACGTGTCTGAGAAAAACGTTACTGTTGCACAAAATGGTACGTTTATCTTTTAACGACTTCAAATCAAACCACTGCAATGTCCACGCAAACCACAGCTAGGTGATTCTCACAAAATTAGACTTATGAGGTGTCATGAAGCATTTTTATAAAAATTTACTGCTATCAAAATAATCAGGATAACATCAACATCTCATTTACTATTTTGCTCATGATTTCAAATGACCATCATACATGCACATCCCCCCACATTTAAGGGGAAATTTCTCATTACCGTAACGCGTCCATAACTGGATTTGGGCTCTACAAGATGGAAATATTAGTAATTAAAAAAGAAAAAAAGAATAAACTTCATTGCTTGTTATACTATAAACAGTTACAGTGAAAAGTTATTTGGTAATCATTGGTAAAGGTAGCGAAAATAAAAAGGGATAGAAAAGTGTCGAAAACCGATTTCCTCATTCTCCGCAACAATTTTCAATCACTGTTCAAGTCCTCAAGGACCAAACATTTGCAAGGAATTTTGATGGAGGGTACAGTATTGACACTCAAGATGAATACCAGGTAAGCAGTTAATTTTTTATCTCTGCAGAAAACAGGTAAAAGTTAGTGCCTACATGACTTCAGTTCTCATTACCGAAACGAAGTTTTAAAAAACTGTTGCTTTCTGTCTGTTTTAAAAAACTGTTGTAAAATATCTTTAAAAAAATAATAAATATGAAAAATGAATCTCTCCAGAGTTATACATAGTAGATTCTCATAACTCATGTTCAAAACTAACAATAGACAAAATTGCACATTTTAACCATAAATTTAATGTAATGTAATGTTATGTTGCGGTAAATATTTTATGGACTATTATCTAAAAACAATTAAACATAGGAAATGTTTAAAAAATATAATGAAAATATTGTTTATAGTTGGTTCAGATCATAATCTTATATGTACAAATATAGTTTCTTCAAGGGCATTTTAAAAATTGATACTGGACACCTTCTAAATCTGGATATCGTGAGAATCACCAGCTGTGAGGAAAGCAAATGAGCACTGACGAAATAGAATAAAAAAAACAAAACAAAAAAAACCACCCGTAGTCATTTTCATATTTTTATCCAGTCATAAAATGCACTTAATTGTGTTCTTGATACAGAAAGATTGCCAGGTGATAACACGCCACCTTAAACAATTAAAAATAAATGCGAGTCATCAGATCCATCACCACTCCTCTCGTTAACAAGGTCACTGTTCATTTCATTTTCGTGTCTAACTTGTACGTTTCTGCAAGTCGCGTCTCACGCTCACGTCTCGGCGATAGCGTGCTGGCGCGCCATATCCTGCTTTAAAAGGGTGTATATTTTTTTGGGCTCCTCTGTAAATATGATCATGTTCAACAGGAACGGCTCAGTTTTCCCTTCACAAGTTTACGCAAAAAACGTAACCAGGCTACGAGTCTAGTGTTTGGCTCGTCTGCCTTCCGACTGGTTCAGCTTTAGGGATTTTATTTCGTCATTTTGCTTTGAGAGGTGCCAGGTTTTCAAGCTGGGCGCTCCGTTTGCTGCTACCTCCAAGTCCGCAGGAAAAAGTTGAGGACGGTGAACGGAAATATCGCGGTGGGCCTCCGAGAAGCGAGATTAGTCCAGTATCGCTGTATTCACAAGCAAAAATCGCCTCATCCCTATTTAAACGCTCTCAAAAGGACTCGCGTGCTCACCCGGGCCTGTGCTTTGGTCGCCTGGAAACCTAATTGTCTTGGGTACGAGGAGCTAAAATGTTAATTAATACAAACGAGGAACGTGCGTGGAGCTGCATTCGGACGGCGCTAATGAGCGGGTGCTTGAATTCCCGGAAAGAGGCGAAATTATGTAAGCGCGGTCCTCATCCCCGCTCCAGATGCAGCACGTCATGCTCACGCTCTCTGTAAAACGGCAGTAGGTCTTTGACCAGCATCTCTGCTCAACTGGTTTCCTCACTGTACTTTGTTTTTTCTTCCGTTTCCACACTTCCTGCCTGGTTTACCCTTTACAATCTTCGCACCTCCGCAAGCTGATGAACCCAGTGGTAGATGTACACAGGAGGAACGCCTCAAACTAAATTTCTCTTCTTCCCCCCCTCATACTGACTGGTCTGAAACATGCGCCATCAAACCCGCCATCCTCCCAGCAGCCCAGCGGATATCCTGCGAGTTCCTTTCACAGACATCCTCAAAGCGTCACAAGTACGTCGTCTACATAAGCAGCTACAAGGCTGTGCGTGGACGGAGGTCGTGCGAGAGCTGCATCATGTCCACCATCACACTGCTACAAAACACACAGATTTACGCTCGGAAATGAACCTGAAATCTTCAAACCTAGCGTTCTGAAGCCAACAGGTGCATCTGAACCGTCAACATTCACACAAACTGATAACCCAATGCAAATGAAAAAAATCACTGCTGACGTCTAAAACCAGAATAAACTTTTTAATCCTATAACTGAGGGAAAACATGCAGAAACAGTCAAGAGGGATCAACAGCTCAAGCGGTTTAAAAATACTTTACATGGTTTAAAAAAAAAAAAAAAAAAAAAAAAAAAATGAAGTTGGATTGTGGCTCCGTCGGGGAAACATGCAAAACAATATTTCCGAAACAGAACGACAAGGAATGGAAATAACACGTGTAAGGACATTTAACCGGAACGTTTGTGATTTAAGCGAACTTTTATACCCATCTAATATGCAGAGATCAAATCAAAGCAGATAAGCCAAGAATGGGAGGGGGGAGGGGGGGGTGTTGGCTGAAGAATATGTAAGGCTTGGAAATCATTAAACAAACATTTTTTGTTAAATCATCATGAGTAAGCATGTCAGCTGATGCTAAAGAAGATTCATGAATAGAAATGAGTAGCTTTAAACGTTGTTCATTTCTTCATCGGTCAAAACCTAAAAGCACGGGATTTCCGCAGCGCTACAGAACGGTCTCTGGCCCAAAAAGACGCTACAAAAACATGACTTGATTCGCTTCCTGTAACCGAATCGCTTTCAACGTTTCAGATACACTCAGACCAGTTGTTTTGGTTGCAGGTGCCATTTCTGGGTTTGCCTCGACTAGAAGGCGACGCTGAAATGAAAACCCTGCATGAGGGTTCGATTCAAACAGACTAAGCATTCTACAGGGAGGGCCACGACAAAGTAGGCTGCCTCCGGTGATAGGAAGACGAGATGAACGCACAAATGGTTTTTATTCGCTGAAAGGTCAGAACAGATGCTGAAATAGGTCCCCGTTCACGTCTTCGCACCTTTGGGCACGTCGGGGCAGGCTGGCTGTTCCTACTTACAGCTATTCCACATTGCTGCGGAGTGTGTTCGTGATGTTTTCCTTGAGTTCATCTAGGGTACAGTAATCCCTTGCTATATCGCGGTTCACATTTCACGCCCTCGGCTATTCGCAGAATTTTATTTAGAATATCAAATTTTTTTTTTTTTTTTTGCAGATTTCCCCATAATTCACGGCATCCGCAAAACCCCTAGGGAATCGTTTTGATGGATTTTTCCAATGGTGGAATTCGTCAAACAGCTGTTTCTTGATCCAGTTGCTTATGTCGGTAAAGTACCATCTATTGTTTATGACAACTGTAGTGGTTCTGAAATCCAGTCTCGAGCAAGTGGGTGTTACAGTATTTTACAGTACAGAAAAAAGCCTAGGCTAATGTACTACACACATACAGTACCTAAAATATAAGTCCAGCGGAACCTCTGGTCATGAACTAAATTCATCCCGAGACTGTTTGTGAACCAATTTGCTCTCCAACTTTTTTCCCATTGAAATTTATGTACAATTTGAAATACAATGAACGTATTTCAGCCTCAAAACATGTTTTTAAAAGTGTATTATGGCTTTATGTGGCAATAAAACATAGCATTTGTCTAGAAATTGCTTAAAAAGGTGCGGGAGGATCATTTCGGGGTTAAACTATTAAAAAACAAAAATGCAGATTTTTGGTGACACTTTCTCCTTTAAATTTCCCAACAGTTAAAAGTCGAATGTGGCCACACCTGGGGAACGCGATGGCCATAAACTCTTGCTCACAGTTGGCTCCTTCGTAAACAGTTCATGAACCCGGTGGTTTTGGAGTCGGGCTACTGTTTCATGGCCCACCCTGTATGAGTCTTAAAACTCAGACATGAGGTGTTCAAACATGTCACGCAGCTACTCGGACACCTCACACCTTTACACAAATCGTTTTTTAATAAAAACACTTAACACAGGAGATTCGGTCAGAGCCTAAAATCCTCTGCACACAAAACCACCCCGGATTCCCCGGGAAGTCGACTCTAAAACGTAACCAAGTCCAACCATTTTGACGGACACTGATGCAGATTAGTATAATAAAAAGATTTTTTTTTTTTTTTTTAGCCCCCCCACACCAGCCTGTCTAATTTAACCACGTCCGCCAGATACAAAGGGGCGAATCGATCCAATCCAGCAGCATCTGAATTCGCTCTGCAGAGACCGCATCTTTAGCCTGTGCTGCTCGATACAGCCTGAGGAAAAGAAAAGCTGACTGTGAGCCAGGCCACAAAAAAATAAATGAGAAATAAATAAATAAACGGGGGGGAAAAAAGCAATGCACGGCAAAAAGTGTGAGAAAAGCCCAGGAAGACGGGCCGTGCTGTTTATCCGGCTTCTGCACTCCTCTCCCTCTGTAATTTCACCTTTTAATTCAACAGGGAGCAAAACATTGGCCCACTTCCTGGCTTCACAAAGCGGCCCAATAAACCACGAGACAGGAGTGGATTTCAGGAGGGAGGCGTCCGTGATTCAGGAGCTTTCACTTCTACACGATGATTCGAATTTTACACCTCGGCGGAATTCTCCGCTAAGATAACGACATTCAATCCGGAGAACAGAATCAGAGGAGCGTGCTCTGTGAGACTCGAGTGTTTCGATTGGAATTTTAACCAGGATCCTTAGAAGGCCGGTGTCCGAATGGACATCGATCTCGCACCTCATCTCTATGCAAATCAGCTCTTACCTCCACGTCCTCCAAACAAACGAAACGCCCCGGTGGACATGGGCGAACAAATCCGAACTCCAGGCACGATTTGAGCCCGGACTCCTGGTTTATGTTTCAACTTGGCACGCTGTGCTTCTTTTACACTTCTTTTAAAAAGGTACATCACCCAAAACGTCAGATCATTCATACTTTGTTGAAGTTGCCAAATACGGTTCTTGACCCAATAAACATCCAATAAGAATAAATTTATTTCCAAGCATCTCAATTAGTGCCCTATAAAGGGCTTAAAAGGGCAACCCTGTGTTCCTGACACGGCTCTTTTGCATACAGAGACACCCACAAAACTCCATAAAAGGGCATGTTCGCAGGCAGCCGGGAGCAGGAAGTGAACAATCAGGGTAAAGGCACAGAGACATGGAGTACAGAGAACAAGTCACAAACTCTGGATCCTCCAGTTAGCTTCATGTCAATTTATGGTTGTGTGTTGGTTCACTTTCTCTTTTTTTTTTTTTATCTCTAATACAAAAACGACAAAGTTTTACAAAAGGTTGATGGTACTCAGTCTTTGACCATAGGAACGAACATAAGGCGTCTTTAATAAAGACTCCAAACCACTTAAAGCGGTGAAATGCTGCAAATGCATCAATGAAGAGTCTGTAACATGTAGCATGTGTGGAATCACCTTCAACATTTATATTATATACTACAATAATAAATTCCACGCTTGTAACATTTACCCCCCCCCCACCACGAGCTCGTGAGCGCCCCCTGGCGCCAGTCTGCATATCCTGCATGCTCTTTTGATGCCACGTTTTCTTCATTTGCGTAATATATACTGTAATAAATCTAAAAAAAAAAAAAAAGAAAGAAAACAAAGCACTTCGATATACTTTTCAGATCACATCACCCAGCCCTACTCGACAGCATACTCCATAAAGAGCGCTAATCCACGGAAAGTCGAACACGGTGAGGTTTACAGCCATTCGTCTCCTCACGTGGAAGTTTACACACACACACACACACACACACACACACACACACACACACACACACACACACACACACACACACACACACAGCACGGGTTTCAGGATTACGAATATTTACTCGTCTTGTGTAAACTTGTAGAACGATTTGCGAATAAACCCATTCGAATTCAGGCCCGGCGTGTGGAACGGGAACGCTGGGGCTCGCAGGCGAAACGTTCAACAAGGCTGACACAGGTGACGCCTTAGAAACGTTGGAAGAAAACGATAAAAAAAAAAAAAAAATCTAAGTCTGTTTTAGTGCCCTAGTCCAGGAGTCCGAAAGGTGTGCGCCACGTTAAGTTTTCACCATCCTGGTGCACTGCACTAGCAGAGACCTTCAATAGTAATATAAACAAAATTAAAATAGAAAAAAAAAAATTAAAAAATAAAAGTCCCCCAATCTCTGCTAGCTCCCTGATAAAAGCGTCTGACACAAGTGCAGCTAATCTTTTATTAAATCTGATGCTCGATAGTGAGGAGAAACCAAAACGCTAAGGTTTGGGGTTACGGAAAGTCCATCAAAAAAAACAAACATTTAAGAAACGGACAAGAGACGTCGTTACGCCACGTTAGCGCTAAGTTTTTTGGGTTTTCTTTTTTTGCGTAGCTTGTTACCTTAATAGGTTACGCTGGTGACGACACTTCTGAAACATTTAGCGTCATTTACAGACAATCTCTGGCCATATCCCACAATGTCTCCAACGCCGTCAAACGCTCACTAATTTCTCCGAGGCACCGAGACGCGCTAAAGGCAAGCAGGACCTGAACAAGCGGAACAAAAAGCACGCTTTGTACCTTTAGTATTAGTCGTGTGTCTGGATCTGTGAACACGGTGTACCTTTAGATCTCATTTAAAGTTCAGAATTGGACCCCTGAGACTAAATTCACATTTTCTTGCAGCGTGTTTAAAAATTTCCCATTGTGCTCCTGGGTCAGAGCGACTTCAAAACGCTGGGGCAGGTCAAAATAAAGAAACAAGACACACCGAATGTTCTGCCCTACTTGGGAGAGGCTTTATTTCTCAGGATGAATGCCGAACTGTTGGATAACACTCCATCTCGGCCTCGGGGGAAGGACACGGGTACGCTTGTTTTCCTCAACCGCAGAAAGGAGCTCGAGTATGGCTCCGCGTGCAACAATCACACTTTTGCTTGAGTACAATCGCGAAACGCTGACGAGGTCACTCAAGACATCAAGTTTATCCAGAACCAGGGGGAGGGATAAAATAAAATAAAATCACAAGGTGTCAACCTGATCAACAGCACACAATTCAGTCATGGAGATGCTGTCAACAGCAGCCAACCAGTAGAAAGAGAGACGTTTTTGCTAGGTTTAAGATTAAAGTGGCTTGAACTGCTGACTTCTAACAACCAGGAACCTGCAGAAATGTAGAAACAAGAAAAGGACAAAAAAACCCACAAACAATCTTAAACTTAAAAGCCAAGCAGATCGCAATGAACCTCTGAGCCAAAACATAAAATGAAGGCCTCCATTTTGTCCAAGATGTGAGAGCGACCTGTTCTGTCCAAGTCAACCTGATGAAATCAGGCTCTACACGCCGTGTCCAAAAAAAAAAACATGCACGGCTTTACAGCCAATTTATTTGGAGCTTCTCATGACTGCGCAAATAAATAAACAAACAATCTGATGTCACTAAATGAGGAGGGGAAAAAAAGCACAGCTTTACAGTCAATTATTTATTTGGAGCTTCTCATGACTGCGCAAATAAATAAATAAACAAATAAACAAACAATCTGATGTCACTAAATGAGGAGGGGGAAAAAAAGCACAGCTTTACAGTCAATTATTTATTTGGAGATTCTCATTACTGCAAAAAAAATAAAAAAAATAAATAAAATAAAAAAAAGCACAAAAATGAACACTTGCACTTCAAGGTAACTTGAGAATATCTTTGCCTCAAAAAAGGAGGAAAAATAAGAAAAATGCACAAACCCCTAAACCTACACTGCATTAACACCAATAGATTCTCGGTTTATGATTCGAAAAAGAAAAGGGGGGGGGGGGGGAAAACTGCTTCACAAAATTATGAAATGTTTATTATTATTATTTTTAAAGCTTATTCTTCCGGAGGTTCAGTCCATGGTTATCAGGGTAGGGCACAGTTTACTTTTCAACTGAGCAGTCTCTTTTCACTGGTCCTTTTTTTTTTATATATATATATAAATACAGCAGGCCTTCGTCTTTCGTCTACATCAGAAAACTTCCTACAAAAGCTGAAAATCCACGATACACGGACGCCAATGCTCGTTTTAAAATAGTTTAATCCCTAAATGATCCTCCCACACTCTAAACACGTTTGACACGAACACATTTAAAAAAAACATCTGAGCATACAACGAGGTGAATTCTGTGTAGAATTTGTAGAAACAGCTGGGATGTTGGCGAATGCTGGTTGCTTCTCCCCAACCATACGCAACCAAGGTTAACTGAACAGGGCATTCCTATTGGCCAGACTCGTTCCTCCAGCCAAATTATTTTTCCCGTATCCCCACACTGCGTTTTCATAAACGCTGTGCTTTGTCTCTTGTGTAAATATTAAACACTGTACTGTATTTTATATATTACTAATATTTTACTCCATTTTTAATTCATGCTTATATACTCAGCAAAAAAAGAAACGTCCTCTGACTGTCAACTGTTTTTACTTTCAGTAAACTTAATGTGTAAATAT
>JAQLOM010172163.1:0-11192 GCA_030068315.1 Chrysichthys thysi | reverse complement strand
CCCACACTCACACCTGATCGTCATCCCATTGATTGAAAACACCTGACTCTAATTTCACCTTCAAATTACCTGCTAATCCTAGAGGTTAACATGCTTTTGCCACTGACAGATATGTAATATTGGATCATTTTTGCCAATTAATAAA
The DNA here is from genome assembly GCA_030068315.1 of Chrysichthys thysi. Classification (NCBI taxonomy): domain Eukaryota; kingdom Metazoa; phylum Chordata; class Actinopteri; order Siluriformes; family Claroteidae; genus Chrysichthys; species Chrysichthys thysi. The sequence continues at coordinate 11,047 of JAQLOM010172163.1, read as the reverse complement.
TGACCAAGTGAATTTTTTTCTGTCTCATTTATTCAACTGGGTTCTCTTTATCTACTTTGAGGACCTGTGTTCACAAACTTTCAAGCACCACTGTATATAATGATCTTTGTGAGGAGCAGCCAGCCTTACAATTACCCATACTGGATGCCAGGTATGTACCATGGGGCTTTGCTGATATGAAAGGAATGGCAAGCAACCAACCAAAAACTGGAAGCAGGAGGACAGGGTTGAATAACTAAGTGAGGTGTCAGGAAACAGGCCGAGGAAAATGCAAGTGTGGATAATATTGTGGTTTAAGAATAAACAGGGGCAAAAACAGGGTCATACATGGAAAAACACAAATGGCTCAACTTGTCATGGATCTGCCCATGTGGAGCGTATGCGCGCGTCCACTTTGATTACTCCCAGTAGCGGTGCAAGTTGAGGCTTGGACTTGCCCACTCACTTTGCTAAGCATTGATTTGCCACTCTGTGTGTGTAATCTGTCAAGCCATGATAATAGTCTGTGTTCTCTTCTGGTTCTGACCTCCTTTCTTGTTATTTCGCTTTTCATGATATTTGGATTTCTCACCTAATGGCTTACTAATGCACTGTGAATTATTTTTTGAAAGTTTGCTGGAACCGAAACCCCTGGATTGTGTCTGGGTCAGGATGATGAGCTGGCTAAAGGGACTAGCACTTAATTTTTCTGAGGGACTCATTGCCAGGAGACACCCTTGTCTGCAGCACCTACGGGACTTTGGGGAATTGCTAAGATGGTTCCACAGCACCTTGAGGAAGGTAGGAACTGCTCCAAGGAGCCCTCCAACAGCCAAAACGGAGGCAATCACTTCAGAGCTCCCTCTAGCGACGAAGACGGAGATAACTGCTCCAGAGAGCCCTCCAGTGGCTGAAAAAGAGGCATTCGCTTCAGAGCCCCCTCTAGTGGCTGAGATAGAGAATTGTTCCAGAGATCCCTTCAGCATTCGAGAAAAGAAAAAGAAGGAAAAGAAAGCCAGTGTCCAAGTACCAGGGTGAACCCAAGCCCGAGTCCCAAGCCCAAGCCAAGTCTGAGCCCAAGCTGAGTCTGAGCTCCAAGTCCAAGCCAAGTCGGAGCTCCAAGCCAAGCCCGAGTTCCAAGCCCAAGCTCCAAAGCCCAAGCCGAGTCCAAGTTCCAAGCAAAGTCCAAGTTCCAAGCCAAGTCCAAGTTCCAAGCTGAGTCTGAGCTCCAAGCCCAAGACGAGCCTCCACAGTGATCCTCCTCGCTTATTATTTCGGTTGTTATTTCATTTTTGCATTTCTGTCTAAAGCTGAACTAAAACCCAAAATGGACTTTATGTCTGACTCCAGCCTGCGTTTGTGTCCACACTAACCTCACCATTCTGAAACAACTATTGCTTCACAGAGGATTAATGATACAAACAGTCTTAAAAAGTCTCTTAGCTAGGTGTGGTTATTGAGCACATTTATGCTCATTCAGAACTCTAGCGATCTGTAGCCCAGGAACTTGTCCTGTCTTTTTCCATATCCTCCTTGGAACATGAGTCCATTTCCGCATTGGGGCCATCTTGGCTGTAGTCCAAAGTGTCTATTTTGATGTCCTGTGGTTGCTCATTGGAAGCGGAATCCAGGTAATTGTCTGTAGGGGCAGTTGCTTCTGTTTCAGTATGAGGAATTGATGGTTCAAAGAATCGTGGTGTAGGTGTAGCTTTGACAGAGGTGAATCTAGGTGCAGGTGCAGGTGTGACATGAACAAACAGCAGTCCAGTGGCTGGCCTTCAGACATCAAAGCCATGCTGACGCATGGAGCAGGAATCAATATGGTTAATACGATTTTCAAAGAAGCCAATCTGTCATTTGTTATTAGTACCAACCAACATGACAAGAAACCTTTTAATATATACAGGAATGCATTGTGGGATGCAATAAAGCAATAATATCCTTCTAAAAGAGACCCATCAAGACTAGAAACCCACAAGCTGGCAGAAGAGGGAGACATCCTAGAATTTATCCTAAACTTTCACACCAAATGGAAACAAGACTGCTGTGCCAAGGGACCATAGGAACACAACAAGGGCACTGTTCTTAATGTCCATGATAGAAACTCTACATCAATAGGTGCAGGAGCAGTTAAACCAAGTTGTGGGCCTGACCGAGCAAACATGTCCTGAAATTAAAGCAGGGTGGCACAGTGGCTAAGTGGTTAGCACTATCACCTCACAGCAAGAAGGTTCTGGGTTTGAGCTGGGAGCTATTCTTTCTGGATTTTGCATGTTCTCCCCGTGACTGTGTGGGTTGCCTCTGCGTACTCCGGTTTACTTCCACAGTCTAAAGACATGCATATGCACATGCTTTCGGGCCCACAGTAATTGGCTAAAAAAAAAGCTGTTGTGGTGCACCTGCCTATAAAATCGATGGGCAAAGTTAATAAAATAAAATAAAGAATGCATCATCCGTCATGTCAGTAGATACAGACAGAAAAGACTGGAAAGGAAGGATAAGGATTCTGAATTGTCAAGCTCACTGATAAAGAAACAACTGGCTGAAATGAGCAATGAGGAAATTAAGATATCAGCAAACATGCAAGCTATCATGATACCATGTATCCCAATCCCAGAGGACTTGCACATGCCTCTAACCACTAATACTATGCTAAATGCAATTAATATCAAAACCTGTAATATCATATGTGGTGTTACCCTGGGGTGAAAGCAGAAGTTGGGGTTTCAGTGGAAGAGGCTGAGGCTATTATTATTATTATTATTATTATTATTATTATTATTATTATTATTATAGTGGCTATAATAACAATAGGATTGTGCCATTTATATGACCCAGCATCACCATCTAATATGATAGGCAGAGATATTCTATGCAAAATCAAGACAGAAATTGAATTCAAAACCTTGAGGTTAACTTAACTTACAGTATCCTTCAAACAAGATGAGGCCAATATGGGGATGGACTTTCTATTCCCAGCTCTGAATCATAGTGTACAAGTATACTGGTTTGAATTAACTGATGACACAGAGCTGGAAACAATATAGATGAAACATGCATGGGGCAGTGGTAGCTCAGGGGGTTAAGACGTTGGGCTACTGATCGGAAGGTTGGGTGTTTGAATCCAAGCACTGCCAAGCTACCACTGCTGGGTCCTTGAGCAAGGCCCTTAACCTGCAATTGCTCAGTTGTATAAAAAACAAAAAAACAAATGAATGTAAGTCGCTCTGGATAAGAGCGTCTGCCAAATGACAATAATAATAATGTAATGCATACATGAAATGTTCTCTGGAGTGTCTGATACCAACTGCAAGACCCCTGCATTGCACTATGAGTTTTGACTCTAGAGACTGTCAAGAGGAATACAGTCATCAATGACATTAATATTGGGACAGTAAGCTAACACTAATGGAGGTGGGAGCTATATATCTGGGACCAGAAGGTGTAGCTGCTGAAGTGCACCTAACAGCAAACCAACAGCTGTGGCTTCATATGCCAGAGACCATCTGCCCCATATATTTCAGATGACAAGAATAGAGGTCCAGACTCAGTTGCTGTTGACTATGGTGTAAATGGCACAAACCAGGGTCAAATGGATACAAATAGTAAACTAGCAAACCTCTGTCAAGGTCTGGAGGGACATTACCTGAAGCTGAAGCACAAGGCTATTCTATCCACACACCCCAAGCAAGTATCCTTACCTGACATCACCATGACTGTTGGGAAAGACAAGGGAAATGAACTGATAAAAGATTTACTTTGAGGTACCTAGTAAGCTGTGAGTCACAGGTCAAGAGAATGTGGAACTTCTAAACTTAATACACAGCTGCCTAGACTTAAACAATACCCACACAATCCTATCCAACATCTCAGCTGACTCAAATAATAACACCGTTCTTGATCTATGCTCTGCATTCTTCAGCATTCCACACATCCTGACAGCAGTGTCACATACAGGGGTTTGGGCAGGACACATGCGCAGAAGCCACGAAGTCAATGTAGTGATATTTATTTACAGTTTTGAGTAAACAAATCCAAATCGGCAGGCAAGAGACAATATCCACAAAACAGTCAGGAGGTCGAGAGATCAGACGAACGAGCAAAACCAGGCGAGACAGAGATGTAATCCGAAAAACAAGGTCCAAGGTCAAATACCGAAAAGCTAACACAATAAGGGCTATCATGAGAATCAGAAACCAGGAAATCAAACACGGGTCATACACGGGCAAGCAACACAAAACAATCACAGCTTGGTAGTTAACTCCGAGGACGTTAATACTTCGCAGCATCCTTATGAAAACAGAGTATTTATAGTCTTTGTTTAAACAGTTTCAGCTGAATCGAATCCAAGCCTGATTCGAAGAGCAATGTTTGCGCATGCGCCACTGGTGCTGTCGTGAACATCAGCACAGCGTTCCGAGAGCGCATGCAGCGGTGAGCACTCATGCAAGTCCGATTGCGCCATTAATATGACTATATGGCGGATTCCTGACAGAACCCCCCCCTTAGGGTGCTTCCTCCTGGAGCACCCAAAGCACACAGTCATCAAAAGGTGGACCCGGGCCCGTGGGCTCAGGGCGCATACAATGCGAGGTCAGTTCGAGGCTGGGCATAGATCCACCAGAGTCTAAATCCATATGTCGGGAAACCAGATCAAAGAAACGTACAATTCCAAACGTGCCTAATCTCACAAACGTGGTCCCTGGCATAGCAGGCATGGCGACAACGGGAGCCGACAATAATCCATAAGACGTAATTCCCGATGACGAGGTTTCTAGTGAAGCAGGAGCAAGGAGTCCTAGAGACGAGGAACCAGGCGTGGCCATGGCTGGAGATGAGGAATCACCGGGCGAAGCTGTGGAGCCGGGCGAGGCGTCAGGCGAGGCTGTGACGAGAAGCGAGGCGTCAGGCGAGGCTGTGACGAGAAGCGAGGCGTCAGGCGAGGCTGTGGAATCGGGCGAGGTGCCAGACGAAGCTGTGGAGCCGGGTGAAAGAACACCAGACATTGGCAGATAATTTAAGTACTCATTCACCTTGCCACAGAGTTCATTGTCCTTCTCAGTCTTCGGTTCTTGCATCCAAAAGAAAAAACGCTGTATACCTGCTCTAAACCTCAACACGTAGACTCTACCCTCCTCTATTATATCAGTTTGTCTGTCTTTCCAGCAGAAGTGCATAAGCAGATCCTCTGTCTGCTGCACGAAGACTAGACCTTTACGTACATCAGGTGTTACAATATTTCCCTTCATGTTCATTTTGCCAGCACGAAACTCTAACAAATATTCACTGGCTGAGCCGTGTGAACTTGAGGAGACTGTGGCTCCGGGCGTGGAACCCGAAGAGGCTGTGGCTCCGGGCGTGGAACCCGAAGAGCCTGGCGACCTCGGGCTGAGCAGGCGTGGTGGCGACCTCTGGCAGAGCAGGAGCTGATGCGAAGACCCCTGGCAGAGCAGGAGCTGAGGTTAGGGCCTCCGACGAGACAGGAATGGAGGCGACGGCCTCAGGCAGGACAAGAACGGAGGTGACGGCCTCTGACTGGACAGGAACTGAGGCGACGGCCTCTGACTGGACAGGAACTGAGGCGACGGCCTCTGACTGGACAGGAACGGCAAGGACCTCGGCATATGCGGGCATCACGGCAATTGCGGGTGTCACGGCAACCTCCAGCTGGTGTGTGGCCCTCGTTTTGCCACAACACCCAGCATCGGTCACGGACGGCCCTGGATCAGTCGCGGACGGCCCAGGCTCAGTCACGGACGGCCCTGGCTCAGTGCATACCAAGGCTCCTGTGACCATCGACCAGACGGTCGGCGATGACTCTGCGTGGCTGGAGCAGACGGTCGACGGCGACTCTGCGTGGCATGACTGTGACTTCCGACCAAGCATCGGGACTTGGCATGACTGTGACTTCCGACCTGGTGTCGGGACTTGGCATGACTGTGACCTCCGACCTGGTGTCGGGACTTGGCATGACTGTGACCTCTGACCTTGCGTCGGGACTTGGCATGACTGTGGCGTCCGATAAGGCATTGGGACATGGCATGACTGTGGCGTCCGATAGGGCATCGGGACATGGCATGATTGTGGCGTCCGATAAGGCATCAGAACATGGCATTACTTCTAAACTTGGTTTATTTTTTCATTTCTGTGCTTACTTTTTCCTCTGTTTATCGTGAGAGTGGCTCCCTGAGCTATTACCGTCTCTACTGAACGCTCTTGGTACGTGGACTGGGGCTCTGGAGAATTATCCTCTCTTCTAGTTTCATTTTCTGCTGTGAGCCCTGGATTGTACGACCCTTCCTCAGTCGTAGGAGTGTGTTCTGCATCAGGACCCCTTTTCGCCAGCATATTACAGGCCTGAGAAAGCAGCATCAAAAACGCGTTCGGATCGCGCATACATGGGTGGTCCATGAGTATCAAGCTGTCGGCTATGGTTGCTGCTGTCCCTCTCAGTCGGCTGACTAACAGTCTAACCCTCTCACAGCCCTCCATGTCAGGGTACAAACTGTAGGCTCTGCTCCATAAAGTCCCAGTGATCTCCATTTTCACCGTAACACAATGCTTCACAAAGATATAACTGGGGCACTCTCAGATAATCCACACTCAGTGGTGACTACCAACTCACCCGTGATACCTTCTTGGGTTGATATTTGCTTGCCATTTTCTTCGGCTTCGCTGTGTCCATGGTGGCGGCGAAGTATTCTGTCACGTACAGGGGTTTGGGCAGGACACATGCACAGAAGCCACGAAGTCAATTTAGTGATATTTATTTACAGTGTTGAGTAAACAAATCCAAACCGGCAGTCAAGAGACAATATCCACAAAACAGGCAGGAGGTCGAGAGATCAGACGAACGAGCAAAACCGGGCGAGACAGAGACGTAATCCGAAAAACAAGGTCCAAGGTCAAATACCGAAAAGCTAACACAACAAGGGCTATCATGAGAATCAGAAACCAGGAAATCAAACACGGGTCATACACGGGCAAGCAACACAAAACAATCACGGCTTGGTAGTTAACTCCGAGGACGTTAATACTTTGCTTATGAAAACTGAGAGTATTTACTGTATAGTCTTTGTTTAAACATCTTCAGCTGAATCGAATCCAAGCCTGATTCGAAGCGCAATGTTTGCGCATGCGCCACTGGTGCTGTCGTGAACATCAGCACAGCGTTCCGAGAGCGCATGCAGCCGTGAGCGCTCATGCAAGTCCATCTGTGCCATTAATGCGCAAACTGTATAGCGGATTCCTGACAAGCAGACATCTGTTCAAATTCACATTCCAAGGCCTACAGTTTATATACACCAAACTGCCCCAGGGATACTATGAAAGTCCATGCAGCCAAAAGTCCAAGATGAAGGAAATTTCAATAATGTAATTGCTCAATTGCGACCAGTACAAGGGGAGCTATTATAGGACCATGCTGCACTTTGGAACCCACTAAAATGGCTTTGAGGTCTGACTTGGGGGATGATACCATGTTGCAATAATGACTGTTTCCATCATCCTGACTCTGTTTTTGGTTCTATGTTCACAGCCATGTATACATAGTTGTATTTAATCTCTGTTAAATAGGCTGACAAATGATGCAATGGAATACTTTGTAAGGGAGAAATTAAAAGACAATCCCAGGGAACAAGAAGAATTAGAGATAGAACCAAAGTAAGGGTGACAGTACAGTAATAGAATTCCTAAATTCTTACCCATGTCTTGAGGATTGTATTTCACCTAAACCAATCAGGTAAAGGAGATCCAGAGACAGGATCTCTAACTAGTTGGAAACCTCAGTTGGGTCCCCTGAAAATATATAGTATAACATTGATCCTTTCTCAAGAAGATTACAAAATGTTTTTGTCTAATTATGAAGTAAGTAGTTCATCCTTAGTGAAGGATAATAATCTTAAATCATGTGAGATAATATATGATTTTCAAATGATTAACCAATGTTATATTTAGTATTAACCAGTGCTATATTCCAAGTGTTGTAGGGGTTTTTCAGTTGGTCTATGAAGGGGGTTTTCACCTGACTCTAGGAATGAGTGGGCATGAAATTTTTAACAGTTTCATCTAATCTTATAACAATGGATCATGCTAGTATGAATCCTCCCTTTATTTGTATTCTGGTTATTATTGTATATGATCATTGTGATCAATATATTATTAATTAAAGGGGAAAATGTAAGGTAAGAGAATTTTATCAGGAAATAAAAAGAGAAGATTATCAGAAAATACATTTCTAGATTTTCATATTGTTTATTATTATATTACACATAATCCATTTTATAATACTGGCCTTGAGCCTCAAGGGTGAGCTCTGACTTTGGCCTAAATGCAGACTGCAGCATGACATAAAGACAAGTTCATAGTTATTAAATGAGCTTACTTCTAAGCTGCAGTAGGTCTGTCAAATATGTGTAGTTTTATCGGGCTATGCAGATAATTGTTTAAGATGAGGGGAAGTAAAACCTTGATAGAACAGAGACCCAGTAAACAAATATAATATGTGCATCAGCAAAAGTTAGAGATATATCTGGTGGCAGTAAATGGAGTTAGAGTGAGAGAGAGAATGTAAAATTAACCAATTAGAGGAGACCAAAATGTCCTTCATTGTGGCAGATCATGCAAAGGGGTCGTGGTTCAGTGTTAACTCTTGAGATCGACCTCTTTTTTTGCTTAGGTTTAACTTTGTAATGAAGTTTATTATGATTTTAAAATGACACATCTTCATGTAATCAGAATCAGAATACTTTATTAATCCCTGAGGAAATTATGTGGTCACAGTTGCTCCCAGACAGACAGACAGACAGACAGACAGAAAGAAGGAAAGAAAGAAAGAAATAAGTAAATTTCTATCGGGTTAAGGTACCAGTATTAAATAATACAATATATTACAATTATAGAATAATACAATAATATAATAGTTCTAATTTACAATAGCTCTAATTTACCCATATTATAATATTACAATAACTCAATATGCAATAACTCAATGTACAATAACTATATCTATTATTATAACCATAATAATATTATTATAACTATTACTATTATTAATTAATGTATTAATATGAATTACAGTTGTCATATTTCTATATACATATACAGTTGAATACCATTTACTCTATATGTATCTGTTTATAATCTTGGCACAACACAACTGTTGGTCTCAAACGCATTAAGAATGTAAGAAATTCCACTAGTTATCTTTTAACAAGTCATATCTGTTCAAAAAGGGAATATTTGTAATATTTAATATTTAAGTGGGAAATATTTCAGGTCAATAGCTTCCACTTTTCCCCCCTGATGAAGCCCTTTTTGTGTTGAGGATGTGTTTTGGGTCATAGTCTTGCTGAATGATGAAGTTCCTAACACTCAGATTGAATGATTTCTTTGAAAACTGGCACATAAAATGTTTATGTAGACTTCTCAATTCATTCTGCTGCTACCATAATGTGTTACAAAGATAAAGATGGATTAGCCTGTTCCAGAAGCATCCATGCATTCCAGAGCAATGACATTACATCTCCCATGCTTGACTAATGAGCTTGATCATGAGCAGATCCTTTCATCCTCCACACTTTGGCCTTTCCATCCCATTGGTGGAGGTTAATGAGAGAGAGAACTTTGTCCTGAGAGCATTCTGTGGCAGAGTGGTCTGCTACAGAATGCCCTCCTTGCCTAGAATCTTTTTCCAAATGTTTTATCAACTACATTCTGCAGCATAAAGGACAATATATGAGTAATTGGCTGCAGATTTGGTGCCTATAGGGTTTTGCCAATCAGAGTTAGACAGTGGGGCATTCTGTGGCAGGGTGGCCTACCAAAAGATGCCCCCCCACCCATTTTTTCCTTATGGCCCAGCTCAATTAATGTCAGCTGCAGAAATACAAATAGGGTGATATCATGGCTTCACAACTTGCAATGTAATGCTTGTTAGCTGTGCTGTATAAAGAGTCTGTATGTAAGTGAAAATCTGGTGACTCATTTTATTTTTAATCATCTCCAGTTGAGACACTGATGAATATGAAGTAAGGGGCCACATTAAATGAATAGGTTTGAGTGTAAAGTACCATAATAAATGAGTAGTATGAGTTTTTCGTTGGCTTAAGGCAAAAAATAAAGTTACAGCAAGTGGTCGCTTCTGCTGCACAGGAGGAGTGAATTTGTCTTTACAAAAAGCAATTATTTGGGGGTGATCAAGAGAGTAAGAGGGCCCAAAGATACTGCTTATGTGTAGGGCCCAGAATTTGGTGGTATAACTCTGAGCCTAGGTGGCGACATGTGAATTGCGGGAATAGTGTCAAAGAATGTTAGCTATGTTGGTCTGCTTGCTTATACAGATTCTGTGTAGCTAACATGCATTTTATTATTCATGTAAGTTCACTGTGTTCCTTATTCAGACTGTCATATGTAGGTACCAACATTCAGAAAGCAGTTATGGTTCGGAACATCAGTATAAATCTAAATAGGCAGATAAATTCCAATCAGTAATCTAAGAACAAGGTCAACAAACAGGAAAAGGATCAACAGAGCAGAAAACAACTATTCTATATACCTATACTATATACTCTATATCTATAACTATATACCTTTTTCAATTTTTTTTTTCATTTTTATGTTGCCAATCAAGGACAGTAGTGTTATCATGTAGGGTCTGCTGTAGGGTAAAATTTTTGCAAGAAGTGTACATTAAAAATATAAGAAAATCACACATAATCTTAATGGAACATTTATTCAGGATGGAAGAAATCCATGTGATTCTGTGACATCACAGAGAGGTGTGGGGAGGCTATTTTGGATGTCTGTTGAAGTACGGGTCTCCAATAAAGGGTTAACACCTCTTGGCTCTCAAACCAAGTGTGGTGGGCACTTATCGAATTTCCACAGGGATCAAACATGTTTCTAACGCACCCTCTGAAAGCAGTTGGCTTTTCATGTCACGCTTTTCCCCAGTGACTGGTGTGAGCTAGTCCGAAGACATTTTTCAGGGGACCCAGGTGTGTGTGTGTGTGTGTGTGTGTGTGTGTGTGTGTGTGTGTGTGTGTGTGTGTGTGTGTGTGTGTGTGTG
>JAQLOM010172150.1:0-11193 GCA_030068315.1 Chrysichthys thysi | reverse complement strand
TTGGATTTTTACAACATTATTGTTGAAATACACAGTCCTGAAAAAGGGGCGTTTCTTTTTTTGCTGAGTATATTTGTTAGTCTGGATGACAAAACGCCAGGACTAACTACTCCGTTTGAATCATCTTAAATGTGGCTCATTAGTCAGCGATGGACATTCTGTAACGGGAAATAGGGGTGTTCTTTTAGCAACGTTCTCTACAACAGAGGACTAATAAACTGAATCCAGAGGGCAGAAGTTTAACCGATATTGGGTAGTGCCATAAAACTGTCTTATACCAAGTATGATGGGACACGGTACATATCTTGGGGTAGAGAAAGTCATTATTTATGATTCATCATTTAAAAGAAAAATATGTCCGTGGCATTATAATGTACTGAAAACTCTTACTCACAAGCCAATACATTTCTTTCTGTATTATGTATCAACATTGTGGTAAGACTACAAACAATTCAAAGATATTCTAACTAGAAATGCTGCCAGATCCCTTCCCTTAGTACACTACAAGAGCACTCGGAGATCGCAGCCCTCCGCCATGGACAACTCCAAGTCAACTCTATGATACGCACATCTGCAACCACAACCACTGTACATGTCTGGATACACTTCCAATGGAGTCATCATATTCCAAAGCTGGCTATGTTTCCTCACTATTAAACTTTACCCCCCTCTACCAGATTTAAAAATGTAGGGCATTGTTGAGCGATGTTGTCCCAGGCCAAGGCCAAATGCTGGACCGCGCAAAGTTAGCAAAAGTAAAACGAAATTTGTGGAGCCACCATGTTTCATGAAAATTGGTTTGGAAGGTTTTGTGCAACCCTGCTTAACAGACAGACAATCAATCAGACAAAGTGCACCAAATACAATCTTCTTGGCGGAGGTAACTAGTGTTGCATGACCTACATTTACATACTGCAACATGACTGGCTTGCATAATTTACAGCGTTAAAAGACGTAGTAATAATGATAATGTTCACATTGAATAAATGCTTACATCAACACCTCCCCCCACCCCCAAAAAAAGAGTTACCTCAAAAGTATTCATTTAAATAGAGTACATCACAAATGATAAAGTTCTATAAAAAAAAATCCTATACAGTAATCCCCCGCCTATCGTGGGGGTTACATTCCGGCGCCCCTCGAAAGGTGAAATCCGCAAGGTAGCGACGTCACATTTATTTTATGGCTTTATAAACCCTTCCCCACACTCTTATAAACACTCCCTATGCTCTTAAACACTTTCTACACTCTTAAATCTACGTCATTTTAACAACATATAAAATTCTACATGGTTACTATATGCCGGGGAGTTAACTTCCTGTTTACAGCCGTCCTAGCCAATCCTAGCGCTCCCTCGCAATCACCTGACTGACCCGCCGGACAAGTTGAAGTGGCGTACACTGCGTTTTCATTGTGTATTCAGCCGCTGATGAAATACATCCTGTATTTTATTTAGATTTAATATTCTTTTAATATATGTTTGAATTAACATTAAAAAAAAAATTTTTTTATATTCCCGCTAAGAGTCCTGCGAAATTAAAAAAAACAAAAAATCTGCGATTCAAAATTTGAAAAACCGCGATGCACCGAACCCACGAGAGGTGAACCACGATATTGCAAGGGATTACTGAATATACTGCATCATTTATACACTATAAAATAGAAAAGATAAAACATGGAAATATGGAAAAGACTGACAGTCATACATTCTAGAAACACAGAAGTGGATATGAAATTGTAGTGTGGTTTATTCTGCTTTTCAAACAAATCCTCACCTGAATATATTTTCTTAATTTACTACAGAAATACAGAAAATGTCGTCAGTCATGAAATGGCTCGTTATACTAAGCCACAGAAATGGCATTTGTACAGTACACAGTACACAAATTAAAAACAAAACAAAAAAAAAAAAACACTCGCAAACTCTAAGGAACGCAAATCTGTCTCATATTGCTGTGGAGACTGTATTGATTGTGTTCCACTCCTGCTAATTAACATAACCAGCAGTAATAAATACGCTGCAGAGCCAGAACTATGCCAGACCATAATATTTCACCTCCTGTCTGCTCTTACACACCATATTTAATGAATATGGCTCTAATAGCCTTTGAGCTAATACACACTGGCACACTACTGAAAGTGTTTGGGGGGCCTAGAGAGCTATTTATTATGCTTTTTGAAGTAACGTTCCTCAGGGGAAAGACACACTCATATTTAACCACAGTATAAAAAAAGTCTGTGCATTCCTGGTCGACATCTATCTGAAAAATAGTGCATGTTAGTCACAGTGTAATGAGGCTCAATATGGTTTATTAGCTTACGTCCAACAGCCTCAACAACACTGAGCATTATTATTTTTAGTCATGCTTAGACCCTTCGTTTGTGAATTTTTTTGTGTTTCCAAGAACAGATGCCTTGGCATGCTATCAGGGACTTTTTATTTTGCTTCTGTCGCTTAGCTGTTTTCTGCGTATGGAGTGGGATGCCGTGTTTTCGAGCGGCATATCAAAATCAAAGTGGAGAAGTCCTTGGGCATTGTATCCCCTATCTATTCATGGCATTATCAGGGACTGTAATCACTTGTCCAATGCCTCTTGCAGAAACCATGCAAGATCTGTGGATGTCCTGCTGCTCAAACAGAGCACTAACTAACTAACTAACTAACATCTGGGCTAACTGGCACAGAACAGGAAAAAATAACCCTGAATTTTTTTTTAATCATTTCTAGTTTTCAGTACTGTTTAATTTGACAGTTGGCTCTAGGCTTATTAGGTTTACGGGAGGCCCCCCCCCCCCCCAGTTAAAATTTTCAGCTGGAATTACAGCACACCCCATTATTTTTAATACAAAATAAGTATGTTAGAATGTTAGGTGAGTTTAGATATACTGTACAGTTGAAGTCAGAAGTTTACATACACTTAGGTTGAAGTCATTAAAGCTCATTTTTTAACCTCTCCACAGATTTCATGTTAGCAGACTATAGTCCGGGAGTAATTTCGGACATTTCTTTTATGCATTATACAAGTACAGTGGTACCTCAGTACTTGAAATCATTAGAACTCAAATTTCTTAAAAGTTTGAGGAAAAAAAAAAAAAAAAAGACCTAGAACTTGATCTGAATCTCAGAAGTTGAACCATGGACCAAAGATATCTTGCACGAGTCATGAATCTGTCTGCGCGGAGCCCCCTTTTAACACACCCGTTTTGGGTATCCACGATAGCGGTGCAATCCGGAGGACGAGTGGTGCTCTAAGAACACTCTGCTGCAGCGCCACTGGCGCATGCGCTAGGACTCCTGCCATGCCCGAGCATCACGTGGGATGCTACAGGTGTTAAGAATTTGGTAACTAATGACACAGACTTTAAGAAGACTCACTCAGTCACACCAAGGTGCGAAGCTTTAGATTGCATTCCCCGCGCTATTGCCAAGCCTTGATCATTGTCTGTTTATGCTCCCTGGTTTTGACCCTTTTTCTATCCATTAGGTTTTTGTGATTATAGCCTTTGCCCTTGTTGTGTTGTTTGCCATTCAGATATTCCCTTGAGTGTTTTGACCATGACCTTGCCTGCTGTTTGCCTGTACCTCTGCCGTGATTGCTATCAAAACCAGTATGGATCTTACTTCGGTCTCCCACCTGCGCATGTGTCCACCCACACCCCACATTCCTGACAGTACACACGGGGAAATGAGTCCCGCGGCACTCAGCTGTCTCTCAGCGGAAACAAAGGGTAACGCTTCACTCTCAGCCTCACATTCGCTGTGCAAAAAAAAAAAAAATGATGTCAAGCTTTCAGGTAATTTACCACTTAGCTTTGGATAGTCGAACTGGCTAAATAGAGTCAACTGGAGGTGTACCTGTCTGAATGCATTTTAAGGCCTTGGGATGCATTTTAAGGCCTACTTTCAAACTCGGTGCCTGTTTGCTTGACATCATGAGAAAATTGAAAGGAATCAGCCAAGATTTTAGCATCATGTTGTGGCAGTGCTTTGCTAAAGGAGAGACAGGTGCACGTTGCAAAACAGAGGACAACATGAGAAAGACAAAAGTATGTGGATATATCTCAAAAGATCTCCCTAAAGAAATGGGTCTTCCATATGTCCAATAATCCCAAGCACACCTCCAAAGTTGTGGCAAAATGGCTTAAGGACCACAAAGTCAAGGTATTGGAGTGGCCATCACAAAGCCCTGACCTCAAGCTGGGAAAAAAAATTGTGGGCAGAGCTGAAAAAGCATGTGTGAGCAAGGAGGCCTGCAAACCACAGTTTACACCAGTTCTGTCTGGAAGAACGACCAAAAATTCCTGCAGCTTATTGTGAGAAGCTTGTGGAAAACAACTCAAAATGTTTGACCCAAGCTAAACAATTTAAAAAGGCAAATACTCATCATTCTCTCCACGATTCTGACTGTCTCTTAACATTCTTAAACACATTCTTAAAATAAAGTAGTGATCCTCACTGACCTAATTACAGGGAATGGTTTCTGGATTAAATATCGGGAATTGTGAAAAACTGAGTTTAAGAGTATTTGGCTAAGATCTCCGTAAACTTCTGACTTCAACTGTAGCAAACTTACTCTGCGTGTATAGGGAATGCACTAAAGCTGAGTTCAGAGGCCATGGAGTTCACATACCTCAATTCCCGTGTAATTATAGCCCAGCAGAGGACGAGCCAAGTAGCTGGTTAGGCCGCAGTTCTTGGCTAGAATTTGATGATAAGTTAAGAATACAGTTTTGGTTCCCACTCAGGGAAGTATAATAACTCAAATCACCCACCAACACTCATAGAAATGGGACCTCTAAGCCCCAAAAGCTTTATCTTGGAATTAAAACATCACCCAAGGCAAGTTTCAGAACTACTGCTCCAAAGTTATCTTATTCCAAGTCGACGCTTTCACAGGACACTCAAGTTAAATCTCAATCTGGAACTACAAATCATCTTGCAGAGCATCTAATGTATAAAACATCTAACGCAAAGTTACTATTCAGAGATTTATTAAGACAAAATGCTTGCACTCAAAGCATGCACTTCAGCCAACTGTGCTTACTCAGCCAAGGTGCTGAAGCAAGAAATCTGTCATAAAAAAAAAAACAGTAGGAGAAGGAAGATGGAAATTTGAGACTCTGGAAGCAAATCGGTACTACTGGGCAGGCCTATGCGAACAGAGGTGTCTCTTCGGTTAAGACTTGGGGGGTTTTTCTGGGTGAAAAGTTAATCTTTTAAAGCATGGTGGATATGACCAATTTACTTAGGTCTACTCCAGATAAGGCAACTTGTCCTCTTGAAGAGCTGGTGTGTGTGTGTGTGTGTGTGTGTGTGTGTGTGTGTGTGTACGAACATTTACACTTACACAGGCAAAAAAAAAGATGCATTTGTTTAAAGGTTTTCCTGGGTCAACGATGAAAGATTAGCATTAGAACAGATCTCCAATGAGAGTGAGAGGCCAGTTAGTAAACAGTGAGAGGGGAAAAATGTTTGCAAGCATCCACAGATTAATGAGTAGGCATAAAATTCCTAACAAGGGACTAGCAAATCTCTAGGCGACCACGGTAAATTGGATGGAGCATATTATATTCTAGACGTTCGATTTTTTGCATAAGCACAAGGGAAAATCTGTGTGGGAGATGACAGAAACCAACTCTCACATTAAAAGACAGAGCAGGCAACTTCGGGATATAACTCATTATATCTAGTTTGTATACCTTTTACGCCCTGCAGTGCACTATATTTGCATATAGCCACATCCACTTCCACTTACAGAGCTGCATTGTGTGTACACACTTTTGCTGATTCAGTTAGCTATGGTTCAAAGTCTTTGCGGTGTTGAATGGATCCTTCAGCGCAATGTTATTACGGTCGTAATAGTATGTGTGCATTCGCTCAAATTCATCCCATATTTAAATATTAGATTAAAAACAATTTTGAGCAATCAGCTCCGTGTTTTTTTGTGTTCAAAAATTGACATTCAGGTATCGGCGAAAATACGCCCTGTAGTCAGTTGCATGATGTGAATCACCCTGCTTACCAGGCTGCCCAGTTTGGAGGACGAGGAGTTGGTTCTGTGTTTGGCCAGCATGCTGGGCTCCATGCAGGTATGCTCTTTAAGGTTCAGGTGAAGTCTTGGTCCTCCAGCTCCCTCTGAAGCTGAGCGTAGCCTCCTCTCCAAACGGATCACCTCACGGCGTGGGCTCATACTGCTGCACATGGACACTGTGACGAGCAAAACACACTGCGGTGAGGGGTGAGAATACAAAAACCGGAATAATACAAAAATCACCAATTAAAGCAACCATAAGCGTGTTTATTTAGCATCCAACTGAGATTGTACTGCAGTTCTCAGGGATTTTCATTTTTTCCCCCCAACCGTCATGGGGTGGCTAGCATTCTCGATTCATCTACCCTCATGCTTGAAGCCTTGCGCGGCCTGCTTCGGTATTCAAGAGCTTTTTCTTGCGAATGGCAACTCAGTGTGTGCGAGAAAGGTGGATTGTCCCATATGGCCTGCTTTCACAGGGTGGAATCACATGTGTCTATCAATATTCATCATGCCAACCATACTTGGGGCCATCTTGAGACACTGATAGCTGCATATTGGACCAGTTCCAATGCAAGCATCAAACTAATAGCCTCTACGCACCACGCATGAGGCATGAGGATGTCTTAAGACCTTACCAGAATGTCATCAGTTATATATATCTGCATGGGCAGTGTACTGTACGCCTGAATGTAGTGCTTCATCCAGTGAAACCACCAGAACGCGATCTGGCCTTGGGCAACCTGCTTGTATTCCATCATGTTAAGTAAGGAGTCTGTTGTAGTGTAGCAGATGGTCTAAAGGTTCCTGTAATGTTTTCTAAATAGTCTTTATACAGTCAAAACCTTTGTGCCCAGCTCCCTGACCAGTGCCTGCAGGGTAAGAGCTAAAGGATTGCAATCCAGTTGAACTGGATAAGGGTGGATATCAAGGCCTGGTAGAGGTCCATTCAGAATTAGTGTGAATCGGCTTAGAGACTGCTTCTGGAAGATGGTCAATGCAGATGCCTTGGGGGCAAAGCTGGTGTTTACGCTCGTATTCCGTAGCCAATTTTGAGAAGCTAGTGTTGGCTAGTGTACTGGCTAAGAAGACAAGGCGAACTTGATGCCAACAGCACTGACGAGGATACCCCCACCACAAAAACGTCAAGTACTTATTTTATTACTAATTTGTATGCCAGAAATGCACTTAAGCTATAAAAAAAAAATATGCTGTGACCTTCACCATATTTGATTCATTCTGCTGGTCACAATTTCAATTCCATAAGAATTCGACAACAAAATCAAATTCTTGAGACCTCAGACACACAGATAGATGGACAGACAGCCAACCTGAAATCTTAATGTCTCAAACACTCACTTTTGCACTTGCAAACACACCAACAGAATGTAGCCGTAAGTACGACGGCCTTGCAATATTGGGGATATGGAACTTGCCGTGCAAACGAACTCACCAGATTAAAATAATAGCTCTGTGGGGAGAACGAGGGGTTAGGACTCAGGAGACTGCAGGGCTGTTGGACGGTGCCGATGTTTCAAGGAAAGTCCCGATCATAGGAAATACAGAAAAAAAGAGAGGAGCCTAACTCCAGCCTCTGTATGCATATTAGCGGAGCCCAGCTAACTTTACAGGCTGGAGGGTGCAGAGTGTAGCACGGCAAGGAAAACCACTCAACCATACATATTCATGAGTCTGCGGGTTGCCAGGCAAAGAGCAATTTGAAAATGTTGAAGAAAATATTAAGAGAAGATACACCCAGCTCGGCCCTGAGAGGTGAGCACCATATTGGGCAAAAGAACAGTTTATACTGAACTCGCAGGCAGGACAGATGGTATGGATAACAAAGCTAGCAAGATACTGCAAGAACCCAACTCAAGCTAGCTTTGTTCCAAATGACTCCAAGAAGTAGGAAATGGAACCTCTTGGCAGGTTAAATGAGGTCATACATGCTGTAAACAAGAACTGGAAAGGAAACAGACAACCAAATGTCAAAAGCGTTTGTATCAAATGCTCTTACTCATGCAAGACTTTGTTGAAGGTCTACATGTGCATGCATGCACACACGCTAAAAAAGGCATCCAAAGGATGTACACCACTCCTGGCAGTTAGAAGGGGTGAAGCAGAGAATATCCTTAAGCACTCATAAATAATTCCTGACACAACAGCAGCGTTGGTGCTGTCAAGACAAGGCTGCATAACCAATCCTTAGCAGGCATTCAAAACAAACGCCGAAAACACTAAATAGTGTTGCAACTGAAGGTGGTGGTAATTAATTCATGTAGGTCTGGAAAGTATATAAAAGATGGATCGACTCAGTACCAAAGTGAGGTCTGATACATTGGCATAAAAATCAACCCAGCCTAGATCTTCTAAAATACCCAGACTACATACAGTACTATTTCATAAATAGTTAAATCATACGATCATATGCCTGGCTGAGTGTGACTGGAAGCAAATTAAATACTTAATGTTAATTTCTGAGGTTTGTTGTGGTTTCATTTCTGTCTGGTTTCATTTCTGTAACTTGGCACCTCTGTGTTCTCTTTTCAAGATTCAAAATCAATTAAATTAAAACAAGGGAATAAGTGCCATTATGTGGGAAGAATTTTTTTCAACATGGTAAATTGAGATTTTAAGATATTTACATATTGGTAAACATAACTCTTGCCCCTCAAGTTCAGAAAGTAGAACATTAGTTCACATGACCATAACCTTAAAAGTTAAGTAAGTAAGATTGCAACGCAAATACCTCTGTGCTCATTGCTTACTATATAGATAGAACAACAACAAAAAAAACAAACAAACAAACAAACAAAAAAACACTTAGAATACAGTGGTACCTCAGGACACGAACTCGTTAGAACTCGAATTTCTTAAAAGTCGAACCAACCAGTTCGAAGAAAAAAAAAAAAACAAACAAACATAGAACTCGATCTGAATCTCAGAAGTTGAACGGTGAACACCGACCTTCAATAACTTCTAAGTGCTGGGAAATGAGTCACGCGGCACTCAGCTGTCTCTCAGCGGAAACAAAGAGTAACGCTTCAGTCTCAGCCTCACATTCGCCGTGATAGCGAATTGTTTGTTGGTGATAGTGCTTTTTTTATTGAAAATATCAGATAATACATTGTACTTTATATAATTTTGGTAGCCATTGTTCACCAAAAAGTTACAAATACAGAGTAATAATAAAAATAAACAATGGACCACATGGCAATGTATGACTCAAGGTAGTGGTGCTGTGTCTGGGTTTATAAAAAAGGTATCATCGTTTTATTAATTTTACCCGGTGAGGTGGGTGTGGAAACAAATGCAGGCTGGAGTCAGACGTAAAATCCCTTTCAGGCTTTATTACGGCTCCAGGCAGAAGGACATGAGACAGCGGGTAAACTTGTAGTCGAAGAACAGGCAGGGGAACCGAACTGCGTACAACACCACGCAGGAACAGACTATAATCATAAACCGACTAACAAGCGAGAAGGTCAGAGCCAGAAGAGAATATAGACTCAGATCACGGCTTGACAGATTCACACACGAAAACGGCAATCAATGCTTTGCCATTTGAGTGTCCAAGACCGAGTCTCTCATAGTCTGAGTCATTAGACCAGATGCGGATCACCTGCGGAAGACCATGCGACGCCCACACCTGGAGCGAATCCTTGCGCATACGATGGCAGTGCCACGGAGGGGCAGGGCAAGTCCCTCAGGTTGCGCCGCTGCTGGGAGTAATCAAAGTGGGTGCGCACGGGTGGATCCATGACACACACATTATTTGGATACATTTATTTTCTTACTTTACAAATGACTGTTTTGATAAATGTGCTTAGATGTGTTTAGTACGTGCTCTTCTTGTTTTATCCTGTTCATTTTGTGTTTAAATGATAAAAAAAAAAAAAACATAATTAGGTGTAATTTTTCGGGGCCAGGAACCAATTAATCGGTTTTCCATTATTTCTTATGTGGAAAATTCGATCGGAACTCGAACTTTTTAGGATTTGAACCTGAGCTCGGAAGGTATTAAGTTCGAGTTATGAGGCACCACTGTATTTTAATTTTTTATTTTTTATTTTGAATGCATTTACATATTAACACCCTAAACATAGGATGCTATTCACTGATACGCCTGAAACAAACGTTTTTCAACTGCAAAATTGCTCAACCGCGATGGCAGGGCACGTCAGGACAAAAATGCATCCAAGAATAATGTCTTACAAATGTAAATTAACAACTACATTGTGTAAAGTTCACTTTCTCCAGCAGAAACATTAAGAAGCCAGAGAAAGACACTGGGAGCGTGCAGATTACCGTACTTCTCCACGGGAAGAAATTTAATACTGTGGAACAACAAAGTTTGCTTTCTGTAAAACCTCTCAGCCACAGGAATTATGGAGTGAGAGCTGTAGAATATTATGTTACAAAATTGTAGGCCATGAGGGAAAGAAGCGGCAAAGTCACACCGCTCTGAGAGAGATGGTTTCAGTGGGCAGAAGGCAATAATGACTTTAAGGAGTGCCGTGGAAGAATTGTTCAACTAGAGCTAGAAGTAAAGGGGTGTTAAATCAAACCTGAGGCACCACATAACTTAACAGAACAATTCCCCTCGCTGTTTCTCTTTTACAGAAAAAAAGGCCACTTAAAGTGAAGAAAGAAATATAAAAATACAATGAGATTATTATACCGAGGGAAACAGTGTTACAGTCATGGGTTTCACCTTATCATCTATTCAAAAAACAAAAAAGGAAAGGAAAAAAGGCATAGTTCCCTTGTTAAATACATTGCCATTATAGTAACTTCCTTCCAATTGTAAAAATTCAGTCATGGTGAAAAGAAAGTACGTCCTATTTCAACTCTAGGTTTGTATTTATGAGCCTAAATAACAATCGTGTGGTCATCACCAACTTCCGTAAGCAAACAAAGGACATCTCAGAGGACAACATAAAGAACAAAAAAAAAAAAAAAAAAAACACTCATTCACTCATCATCTGTCGCTTAATCCTGTTCAGGGTCGTGGGAGGAAGCTGGAGCCAATCCCAGCTGACTTCAGACAAGTAGCGGGGTACACCCTGGGCAGGTCGCCAATCCAACGCAGGGTGACACACAGAGACAGACAACCATTCACACTCACATTCACACCTACGGCCAATTTAGAGTCGCCAATTAG